>PVIH01011924.1:0-66313 GCA_004025045.1 Sigmodon hispidus | reverse complement strand
ATTCCCCCCCCCCCCCCGCAATGTGAAAGAATTCCAACTATTTTCTGAAATCACCTTTTCTTTAAGGAATGAACCCCTACCTTTATGTTTTACCCCAACACTACATCACAGAACACTTGAAAACATTTAATTTTAAACTATTTCTTGATTGATATAAAAGCTGACTGCATTATTATGCCTAAACAAACCAGTGTGCAGCATGAAAGAACAGCTAGCCATTTAAGAGAATCCACGAGCAGCAGAGATAGACATGAATCTTTCTCTTTAGTATTTAGGCTACCCAGTGTACTATCTTTAGAGCCCCAAGCCACTCAGACTTTTAAAACAATTTGATTCTTTAATAACTGAACTGGAGTTTTGCTGCAGCAAACAAAGCCAAACAAAACAAAACAAAAATTAAATGGAAAGCTTTAAAAATTGCCACAGTAGTTTAACTAGGGTAAAACAACTTCAGAAAGTAATACAAACAACCACACAGGTCCATGCATAAACACGATTCACATTTAAAATTTTAAACTTTTTAGTCATCAATTGATTTAACAGATATTTATTTGGGATGTGATGGACACTTTTGTTTATATCTGTTTTGCTCTTCTCCACATGCATACAATAGTATAAGTTGTATTGAATGAATTGATACCCCTTTATATGTAAAAAAGAACCACTCCTCCAGGATTTCTTTACTTCAGCTAGAGCCTTATATCCATGTTCTCATCTGCCTTTCTATATATTATACTTTTTCAACATTACATTATTTGAACAGTTTCAATGTATTGTTTTCTCAAATGCTGTTTTTCCATACAAAATTCTAATTCAAATAGAAAAGAGTTCAAGAGATGGTCAGCAAGGTATCTCAGCATATATAGGCATTTGTTGCTGAGTCTGATAATGTAAGTTCAATTTATATTGTGGAAAAAAACTAACTCTTACAAGTTTTCTTCTTATCTGCACTCATGCATGTACATATATACACAGATAATCAAAAACAATTTACAAAAGAGATTTCAAAGGAAAATGAGAGGAAATGTTATAAAGACATAAACATCGTTAGAAATTGTTAGAGAAATGCATAATAGTAAGTCTCTACACAGGTCTCTCTGTGTCAAATGTTAGTACTTAATACTTTGTTAATCAGTTATATTATAATTAATATGTAACATGTATTTTAAAAATGAAAGAGTTTATATTCTACTACTGTAGGCTATTTAAATGAACCATGGGGCATCTAGAAGTTGAAATATATTGAAGGTTTTGCCTATGTAATGATATCAATCGCAGATTTTAGAATGTCTTGTGAATTGTATTTTATAGTGTACTCTGCATGCTACCTGTTATATAAGTAAGAGCTGAAGAAGACAGGGATATATATTCCTAAGCACTTCCTGTTTATTTTTATTTTTTTGTTGGGAATATTTGTGTTATTTTATTTTATTTATTTATTTCTTTTTTTATTTGTTTTGTATTTATTAAAAAAACAGTAAAATGAATTAAAATGCTGAAAAGTTAACAATAACTATAAAGAGGATAAAAATCATAAGCATGACTTATCAAGGGTGATAATGCAAAATAAGATTGCTACACATATATTTACTTTGTGTTCAGCTTTCCCTCTGAATTTTTTTTTTTTCATCCCTGTATATCCTTATTCAAGGTCCCTTCCCCCTCATGCCACATCAGGTCATTTTACTTCTCCAAAACTCCCCATCCCCTCTATGGGCAGGGAGCAGACAGTCCTATGGTCCCACTGACCCAATAATGCTTGCATCAGTCTCCACTACTGGCCAAATCCAGTTTTGTCAACCATCCCTCAAGAGTGAGTCTGGTGTTCCTATAGTTGGAGTGGGGTTTGAAGGGTCAGTCCAGGGTGTTTCTGATCCCAAGCTTTTCAGTGGTTGTGGTTTGCCGCTTGGGCATGCTTGGCTTTTTTTCTTGTTAGTTTGTTTAGAGACCACTAATGAGTGAGTACATCCCCTGCTTATCTTTCTGAGATTGTGATACCTCGTTCAGGAGGATATTCTCTAAATCCATCCATTTGCCTGCGAATTTTAGGATATCATTTTTTCTTACTGCTGAGTAGTATTCCATTGTGTAGATGTACAACAGTTTGTTAATCCATTCTTCAGTTGAGGGACATCTAGGTTGTTTCCAGGTACTTGCTATTACAAATAATGCTGCTATGAACATAGTTGAGCTAATACTTTTGGAGTGTGAATGTGCCTCTTTAGGGTATACACCCAGAAGTGGTATTGCTGGGTCCTTGGTGAGATTGATTCTCAATTTTCAGAGAAACCGCCATATTGCATTCCAAAGTGGCTGAACAAGCTTACCCTCCCACCAACAATGGAGGACTATTCAACTTGTTCCACATCCTCTCCAACATAGGCTGTCATCTGTGCCTTTTATCTTAGCCAATCTAACAGGTGTTAGGTGGTATCTCAAAGTTGTTTTGACTTGCATTTCTCTGATGGCTAAAGATGAAGAGCACTTTTTAGGTGCCTTTCAGCCATTCATAGTTTCTCTGCTGAGAATTCCCTTTTTAGATCTGTACCCCATTTTTTGATAGGGTTATTCAAGGTTTTGGGCTCTAAATTCTTGAGCTCTTTATATACCTTAGAGATCAGTCCTCTATCACTTGTAGGGTTGGTGAAGATCTTTTCTCATTCTGTAGGCTGTCGTTTTGTCCTATTGACAGTGTCCGTGGCTTTGCACAAGCTTCCTAGCTTCAGGAGATCCCACTTATTGATTGTTGGTCTTAGTGCCTGTGCCACTGGTGTTATATTTAGGAAGTGGTCACCTGTGCCAATTTGTAGAAGTGTATTTCCCACTTTCTTTTCTATAAAGTTGAAAGTGGTTGGGTTTAAGTTGAGGTCTTTGATCCACTTGGATTTGAGTTTTGTGCAGGGTGACAGGCTCGGATCTATTTGAATTTTTCTGCACACTTCCATCCAGCTATGCCAACACCATTTGTTAAATATACTATCTTTTTTCCATTGAATGTTTTGGACCTCTTTGTCAAAGATCAGGTGTTCATAGGTTTTTGGGTTAATGTCTGGATCCTCAATTCTATTCCATTGATCCACAAGTCTGTTTTTATGCCATTTCCAGGCTGTTTTTATTACTGTAGCTCTATAGTATAGCTTAAAGTCAGGGATGGTGATACCTCCTGAGGTTCTTTTGTTGAGTAAGATTGTTTTGGCAATCCTGGATTTCCTGTTATTCCAAGTGAAACTGAGTATTGTTCTTTAAAGGTCCAAAAAATATTGTGTTGGGATTTTGATGGGCAGTGCATTGAATCTGTAGATTGCCTTTGGTAGAATTGCCATTTTTACTATGTTAATCCTACCAATCCAGGAACATAGGAGAGCTTTCCATTTTCTCATATTCTCTTCAATTTCTTTCTTCAGTGATTTAAAATTTTTGTCAAATAGGTCTGTTACTTCTTTGGTTATAGTTACTCCAAGGTATTTCATACTATTTGCAGCTATTATGAAGGGTAATATTTCCCTTATTTCTTTTTCAGCTCTTCTATCTCTAGTGTACAGAAGGACTACTGATTTCTTTGAGTTAATCTTGTATCCTGCTCCCTTGCTGAAGGTGTTTATCAGCTGTAGCAGTTCCTTGAATGAATTTTGTGGGTCACTTATGTATACAGTAATATCATCTGCAAATAGAGATAGCTTCACTTCTTCTTTTCCAATTTGTATCCCCTTAATCTCTTTTTGTTCCCTTATTGCTTTAGCTAAAACTTCGAGAATTATATTGAATAGATAAGGGGAGAGAGCATATCCTTGTCTAGTTCCTGACTTTAGTGGGATTGCTTTGAGTTTTTTTCCATTAAGTTTGATACTGGCTGTCGGCTTCTTGTAAATCGCCTTTATTATATTTAGCTATTCTCCCTGTAATCCTGATCTCTCCAGGGGTTTAATCATAAAGGAGTGTTGGATTTTGTCAAAGGCTTTTTTCGCATCTAAGGATATGATCATGTGGTTTTGTTCCTTTAGTTTGTTTATATGATTGATAACATTTACAGTTTTTTGTATGTTAAACCAGCCCTGCATTTCTGGGATGAAGCCTACTTGTTCGTGGTGGATGATATCTTTTATACATTGTTGTATACGGTTTCCCAAAATTTTGTTGAGAATTTTCACATCAGTATTCATGAGGGAAATTGGTCTATAGTTCTCCTTCTTTGTTGTTTCTTTGAGTGGCTTGGGTATTAGGGTGATTGTAGCCTCATAAAAGGAATTTGGCAATATTCCTACAGTTTCTACTGTGTGAAATAGTTTGAAGAGTAACGGTAGTAATTCTTCTTTGAATGTCTGGTAGAATTTGGCACTGAAACCATCTGGACCAGGGCTTTTATTTTGGGGGAGGTTTTTAGTGACAGCTTCAATTTCCTTAAGGGTTATAGGCCTGTTTAGGTAATTAATCTGATCTTCATTTAATTTTGGTAGATGGTACCTCTCCATTTCTTCTAGGTTTTCCATTTTTGTGGAATACAGATTTTCAAATTATGATCTGATATTTCTCTCTATTTCCTGGGGTTTTTTTGTTATGTCCCCCTTTTCATTTCTGATTTTGTTGATTTGAACACTCTCTCTCTCTGTTTTTTAATTAGTTTGGCTAAGGGCTTATCTATTTTGTTAACTTTCTCAAAGAACCAACTCTTAGATTCGTTGATTCTTTGTATTGTTCTTTTTGTTTCAATTGTATTGATTTCAGCTCTAAGTTTGATTATTTCCTGCCGTCTACTCCTTCTAGGTGAGTTGGCTTCTAATTGTTCTTAGTCTTTCAGCTGTGTTGTTAGGTCTCTAGTGTGGGATTTCTCTAGGTTTTTCATATAGGCATCTAGCGCTATGAATTTTCCTCTTGAGACTGCTTTCATTGTGTCCCACAAGTTTGGATATGTTGTAGATTCATTTTCATTGATTTCTAGGAAGACTTTAATTTCTTTCTTAATTTCTTCCTTGACGCAGAGACGGTTCAGGTGAGTGAGGTTTAGTTTCCATGAGTTGGTAGGCTTTCTTTGGGTTTTGATGTTGTTGAACTCTAACTTTAGGCCCTGGTGGTTCGACACGTTACAAGGGATTATTTCCATTTTATTGTATCTCTTGACATTTGCTTTATGACCAATTATGTGGTCAATTTTGGAGAAAGTTCCATGAGGAGCTGAGAAATATATATATTCCTTTGTCTTTGGGTGGACGGTTCTGTAGATATCTATAAAATCCATTTGCATCATAACCTCTTTCAGACTCCTATTTCTCTGTTGAGGCTCTGTCTGGTTGATCTATCCGGGGTTGACAGTGGGGTATTGAAGTCTCCCACAATTAGAGTGTAAGAATTGATGTGTAATTTGAGCTTTAGCAGTGTTTCTTTTACATAAGTAGGTGCCCTTATATTAGGGGCATAAATATTTAAGAATGAAATCTCCTCCTGACCAATTTTTCCTGTGATGAATAAGTAGTGACCATCTTGGTCCCTTTTAATTGCTTTTAGCTTAAAGTCTACTTTGTTAGATATTAGGATTGCAACCCCTGCTTGTTTCTTAGGACCATTTGACTGGAAAAATCTTTTCCCAACCCTTTATTTGAAGCCTGTGTTTGTCTTTGCAGTTGAGGTGTGTTTCTTGTAGGCAACAGAAGGAAGACTTCTGTTGTTGTATCCATCTTGTTAGAGTGTGACATTTTAAATAAGAGTTGAGACTATTGATATTAAGGGAAATTAGTGACCATTGATTCATATTTCCTGCCATTTTGGTGGTAACTTGTTTGTATTTCCTTTCTCTAGGGTGTTCTTCTGTGGAATTATTGATTGTTTGTGATTTCGTGGATGTATCTGTGGTCCTTAGGTTGGAGTTTTCCCTCTAATACTCTCTGTAGTGCTGGATTGGTAGATAGATATTCTTTCAGTCTGACTTTGTCCTGAAATACCTTGTTTACTCCATCCATGGTGATTGATAATTTTGCAGAGTATAGTATTCTAGTTTGGCAGCCATGCTCTTTTCGAGTCTGTATAACTTCTGACCAAGCCCTTCTAGCTTTCATTATTTCCATTGAATAGTCAGGTGTTATTCTGATGGGTCTGCCTTTATATGTGTGTTGGCCCTTTTGTTTTGCAGCTCTTAAAATTTTTTCTTTGTTCTGTATGTTTTGTGGCTTGATTATAAAGTGGCGTGCTGACATTTTTTGGGGGGGTCATATCTATTTGGTGTTCTGTAAGCTTCTTATATCTTTATAGACATTTCCTTCTTCAGGTTAGGGAAGTTTTCTTCTATGATTTTATTGAAAACATTATGTGTGCCTTTGAGTTGGTATTCTCTTCCTTCTTCTATTCCTATTATTCTCAAATTAGGTCTTTTCATGGTGTCCCAGATTTCGTGAACATTTTGAGTTATGGCTTTTTTTAGTTTTACTATTTTCTTTGACTGATATATCTATTTGAGACTAAGTCTTCCACTTCAGAGATTCTATCTTCCATCTCTTGAACTCTGTTTGTTATGCTTGTATCTGTGGTTCCAGCTTTTTTCTTCAGATTTTCTATTTCCATCTTTGCCTCATTTTGTGCCTTTTTTATTGCTTCCATTTCAGCTTTTATTTCATCTTTTAGTTCTGGCATGTTTCTTTCATAGATTTTTTCATCTCTTCCAATTTTTTGTTTGTATTTTCTTCTATTTCTTTAAGGCTATTTTTCATATCTTTTTTTGAGAGCTTCGATGATCATCAAAAAGGAATTTTTGGTGTTGCTTCCTTCTGTTTCCTCTTCATTGCTCAGTTCAGGTCTTGTATTTGTAAGATTGCCACTCTCTTCTGTAGTTACCATGTTGTTCTTTGTATTATTATGTAATTTTTTGCTCTGACGTTTTCCCATGACTTCAGTGGTTCACTATTAGATTTCTCCTGGTCAGTTGTGGCACTTGGGCTTGTGTGCCTCCTGTCACCTCTCTGGGTAGGGTCTGAATCTTCCCTTCAGAGACCCCAGAAGTTATCTATTCACTCAGTTCGAGGTCGAGGTGGGTAGCCATGTAAATTTCCTCTGCAGGAGCTGTGGTTATGGTGACTGGCAGAGTTTTTCTGCCTCTGTTACAAATGCCCTGGGAATTGGCAGACAGCACCTGGTCCCAGAAGCCACACTTCCTTTTTATAAAACAATACTGGAAAGTTGCAAAAGAAAGCAGGAGAGAAGAACCTAGTGTAGTGGAAATTCAGTATTTACCCAGCTAAGAGCTTGTGATGTCAAGAAACTGGACCCCGAAGGGGCATGGCTAGCATTGGTGGAGACCCAGGACCCAGTCTTGCTTGCTCTCTTGGTTCCAGCTTGCTGTCTTCATTCCCTTTAGCTCTAGGAGGAAGTGCTCTGTCCACACAAAAGGAATTCTGTTTCTCCTAGAAGCACCTTTGTATTTGTAAGTTTCCCTTTCCCTAATAAATATTAACTGATAGTATTGAGAATTGGTTGTGAGTAATTCAGCAATATCTGGTGTCCCATGTTGGGTGCCATCTGTTGTAAATGATTTCCAGCCCTGTTTGGGCCAGAAGTCTGACCTGCTCACAACAGCTTTTATCTCCCAAAGAAATGACTCAGACGCTTATATTAATTCCATGCTGTTTGGCTTATGTTTCAGGCACATTATTAGCTAGTTCATTCATCTTTATTTAACCCATTTCCATTTATCTACCTGGCCATGTGGCAGTGCCTGTGGCCCTTAACTCACTTGGGTTCTACATGCTTCTTGGGTGACTGGATGGAGTCTGACTGACTTTGCCCTCCTTCTACCTGTCTATCCTGATTCCACCACCCACTTCCACAATGCTCCACACAGACCAATATAGCTCTTTATTTACAGAATTGCATACAGAGAACAGTCCCATCACAATCTAATATGAGTGGGAGAAGGTGGTATATGTGTATGGGACAGAATAATTTGTGGTGATATATTGTATACTTAATAAAATTAGTCTAGACTATCAGAGGACAGAATACCCACTGTCTAGCCATCAAAGTCAGAGAGTGGTGACCCACACCATTAATCATATCTTGGGAGACAGAGATCTATCTGGATCTCTGTTAATTCAAGGCTTAATATCCAGGCAATGGTAATGAAGCTGTTAGTCCCAGTAATTGGGAGGCAGAGGCTGGAGTATCTCTGTGAGTTCCAGGACAGTCAGAACTGTTACATAGAAAACACTGTCTCAAAAAAATTTAACTAAGCAAAAAGGCTGGAGAAATGTCTCTGCAGGTGACTCTCTGATATTCTAGTCTATTTTTATTAAAGATATACCACCACTATAATTAGTAAGATGATTTTGGAAGTAGGAGAATTAAAATAGAATGAAAAGAAATTAGAGAGAATATTGACAATTCTTCCAATAGATGTACCTGAAAACAGATGTAAAAATTCATTGATTAAAGTTTATAATTCTCACTATTTTTTAGCAAATCTAATGTTTAAGTCTTACAATCTGCCAGAACTCATTAATATTTAAATACTGTATAGTAGCAATGTCCAAAAGTTGAAAACATAACGTACCCTCATGTACAAAAAAATCATATAGCTACTCTAATAAAATAAAAACATGAGTGATTTTTTAAAAAAATGTTTCATTTGGAGGTGCATGATAGAAATATAACAATGCATAATTGTGATCTGCGTGTGGTGCCACATACATCTCATTCCAGCACTTTGGAGGCAGAAGCAAATCCGTCTCTGGGAGTTTGAGGATAGCCTAGCCTACATACCAAGTTTCAGGCCATCCAGGGCTACACAACAAAATACTATCTCAAACAATTAATTACGCTTTATTTCACATTTTTTTTTAATATGCACCTGAAATTTGATGTATAATTTACTGGTAGCATATATCAACTAAGCCACCAAATTGTCAGTGGTAGCAGTAAAAATAGTCTTACAAAATAATAAAAAAGAGCATTTAAATGTAAACCAATTAAATAAAATGTAGTAGAATTACTGAAAAAATCATTTTCCAAGGTCTTAAATGCCATGTGATTATGTATATGACAGTGTTCAGTGCTGTACTTTCAGATAGGAGGCTGAACTACAAATCAATGCCAATTTTATCTAGAAGACAAGTTTACTATGAAGTGTGCAATGCTACAAACATTATTTCTTAAGTGAACCAACAAAATACTTTCCTCAAAAATGGCTTTCTCTGTCTAAATTTCCCTGTTTTTAAATGCTGACTTTTGTATCTTTTACAATTCTCTGCTGAAAATTTTCAAAAATTTAAGATATTGAACAGAATCAAACTGCAATAGTATAAATGTACCACAAGAGGACCTGCAAAGACAAGTTGAGCTCAGATTACTGCTTTGCCCCATTATTAAACTGAAGTACAATTAGTAAAACCTCCATAGTCAATATTAGTCTGCTAAATTGCTTACAATCTAAAAAGCTAATTTGTTTTAATCTAATTTAAAATTAACCCATGATTTAGGGATATTATAAATAACTTGAGGCTACTAGAAGTAACATTTTAGCAAGAATTGGGAGATGTTATGTAATGATTAAGATCATGGAACGTAAACTCACATAGCCCAAATAAAAACCCTACATCTGTCCCACATGACCTTCTCAACCTCATTGCTTTCATCAATTATATGATAAAGTCAATTTCAATACTATACTCTAAGGTTTGTTGGGTATTAACAAGATGATATATTTAAAGTGCTTATCACAGTATATGCTAGGAAGTGCTTAAAAATAGCAGTAATTATGATGGTAATTGGATGTTAATAACTCATTTTCCTCTGAAGATTTCTAACAGTTCTTTAATAGGAAATGAACACTATTTTTAGATTGATAGAATTTCCTTTTGTATAAGTAATGACAGGACCATATACAGCATGACCTATTTATTAGACAGAAAGGGACCATATTATTTATCTCAAGATTGCAGTTCTATCTAGCACTAGCTTATACTGACAGTTCCTAGAGTAGATCAGAATCATTTTCTTCAACTCCATCCAAGTACCTATTTCTGTCCCTGGGTATTCCCTATAATTTATACACACACTTCCATTGGAACAGTATACTTTTGAAGTTTGATGCTGGATACCATTTTCACTGCTGTGTATTTTAGGCCTTCTGTCCATTGTACCTCATCTAAGCACTTTTCCCAGTTTCATCTGGCATCCAATTACTGAATCCAATCTCCTTTAGAAGGACTCCCACACTCCTCACCTGTGAGCAAGTTCTTGTTTTGAGAGCCAAAAAGAGCTCTGCCAATAAAATGTCCATTAAGGTAGATAGAAAGATATTTTTATGTGAGTAATATCTTCAACATTGGTTATAAGACTATTGTGAAAATGCAAAATATCTAAATATATGAATGTATTATGTTCTCTTAAATATGATATATTCAGTTTGATGTCATTGTGTTCAGTTTTATATAAACAATTCCAACCACTTAATAAACATTTTAATATTAACTTTTCTTTATTTTCATGTATATCATTTATGTATATAACCTAACCCTTATTTTGCCATCTAAATTTCTCTAGGTTCACCTCAACACAGTCTCCTAACTTTGTGTCCTATTTTTTTCTTGTGATGCTTTCCTTTAATTTAAAAATATTTCATAAGCCTCCTGGTCTACAGCTAAGAGGTTAGTGGCACTCCAACACTCTCTCCAAGTGGAGATTATGCTGCACTCTGACCCCAGCCCTGAGACACAGCCCAGAAACCCAACCACATCTAGCTCTACCCTAAACCAAAGAAAACTGTGAGAGCCACCCTCAAGCCCAATCTCCAGCAATACACAAATGGAGGGACATCTCACAGACCAAACCACATTCATACCAAAATCTGTGTCATCACACTCTGACACTGGAGCCCCCGAAGCCTCTTGGTCCACATATGACTAAGAGGTGAGTGCCACCCCAACCCTTAGGCCAAGCTGAGACTGTGCTGCTTGCCAAACCTCTGCCCAGGGACACAGTCCCTTGTATCCCAACCATACACAGCACTACCCTAAACCAAAGAAAGCTGAGAGAGTTCCACCAAGCCCAATTCCCAGCAAAACACAGCTGGAGGGACAGCCCTTTGGCCAAACCCCACCCAAACTGCAATCTGCATCATTATATACTGACTAGTGAGGAACTCAAAGCCTCTTGGTCCACAGATGACTAAGAGCTGACTAAGAGCAGAATAACTAAGAATGACCCCTGTGACAACTGGAGACACATAGCTCCTTGGCCTACACCCAACTAAGAGCTGACTAAGAGCAGTCCTTGCAATTACTGGAAACACACCTCTCATGTCCACAACTGATTAAGAGACAATCAAGAGCTGACTGAGAGAGATATGAAGACGCAATGGGCAGATGACAGGGCAAAAATACATATAAAAATATAAAGAACAATAAGACACCACCAGAAGAAGCTGATGGTTCTACAACATCAAGAGCTGAGCATAACAATGAAGAGGAAACAAAAGGAAACTAACTTAAAAACAACTTTAAGAAAATAGTAGAAGCTTTTAAAAAGGATATAAAAACTCCTTTAAAGAAATAGAAGAAAATACAAACAAAAATTGGAAGAGATTAACAAATCCCTTAAAGAAAATAAAATCAAGAAGAAGAAAAAAAATTCTGGAAATTAAAAATTAAAATAGAAGCAATAAAGAAGGCATAAACCAAGGCAAAGCTGGAAATTTTAAAAAAAAAACGGAAGAAATGAACTGGAACTATAGATGCAGAGATAACCAACTGAATGTGAGAGATGGAAGAGAGAATCTCTGGAGTAGAAGATTCAATAGTGGAAATAGATATATCAGTTAAAGAAAACACTGAAACCAAAAAAGTCATAACATAAATCCTTTAGAAAATCTGGGACATCATGAGAAGACTAAACCTGAGACTTATTGAAATCAAAGAAAGAGAAGAATACCAGCTCAAAGGCATAGATAATATATTCAATAAAATCATAGAAGAAAACTTTCCCAACCAAAGAAAAAATTGCCCATAAAGATACAAGAAGCTTACAGAACACCATATAGATTAGACACCCCCCACAAATAACAGCATGCTTGTCACATAATAATCAAGCCACAAAACATACAAAGCAAAGAAAAAATACGAGTTGCAAAACAAAAGGGCCAACTTACCTGTAAAAGCAGACCCTTCAGAATAACACCTGACTATTCAATGAAAACAATAAAAGCAAAAAGGTTCTGGTCAGAAGTTATGCAGACATTAAAAGAGCATGGCTGTCAACCCAGATAACTAGACCCAGCAAATCTCCATCAATGGAGTAAGCAATATATTTCACGACAAACACAGATTGAAACAATATATATCCACAAATCCAGTCCTACAAAAAGTGCTAGAAGGAAAACTCCAACATACAGAATTCAGATACACCCATGAAAGCACAAACAACTGATAATCTCACAGAAGAAAAGCCCAGAGAAAGGAAATACAAGCTATCACCAAAAATAACAGGAAATAACAATCAGTGGTCACTAATATCCCTTAATATCAATGGACTCAATTCACCTATAAAAAGACACACACTAACACTATGGATACAAAAACAGAAGCCATCCTTCTGCTGCATACAAGAAACACACCTCAAGCTTAAAGACAGACTAAGGCTCAGACTAAAGGGTTGGGAAAAGGTTTTCCAATCACATAGCCCAAAGAAACAAACTGGTTTTGTCATCCTAATATCTAACAAAGTAGACATCAAACTAAAATCATTAAAAGAGACCAGGATGGGCATTACTTATTCATCTCAGAAAAAAATTGATCAAGATAAGATTTCTTTTTTTGAAAATTTATTTATTTATTAAGCATACAGTATACAGAAGAGGGTACCAGATGTCATCAGAGATGGTTGTGAGCCACCATATGGTTGCTGGGAATTGAACGTAGGAACTCTGGAAGAACAGTCAATGCTCTTAACCTCTGAGCCATCTCTTCAGTCCTCAAGATGTGATTTCAATCCTTAATATTTATGCCCCTAATATAAGGGCAACTAATAATAATCTCTTGTATCATATCAGACCACCAGGGCCAAAAGTTAGTATTCAACAACATTAAAAATCACAGAAAGCCTACTAACTCATGGAAACTAAACATCACTCAACTGAACCACCTCTGGGTCAAGGAAGAAATAAAGAAATCCAAGTCTTCCTAGAATTTAGTGAAAATGAATTCACAATGTATCCAAACATATGAGGCATTGTTGTAAAATGTTTTCCGGGCCCATCTGGGCTCGGGGGTTTGGAACCTGGTCTGCGGTGGTTTTTGTCCCCCAAAGAAATGAATCAGACACTTACATTAACTTGATACTGTTTGGCCCATGTCTCAAGCACATTATTAGCTAGCTCTTTTATCTTAATTTAACTCATTTTTATTAATCTGTCTGTCACGTGGCTCAGCCAGTGGCTCACCTGTGTTCTTTACATGATTGTTTTTTGGGAGTCGGATGGAGACAGCTAACTCCACCTTCTTTCTACCTGCCTGTCCTCTGATTCTCTACCCATTTTTATGGTGTTCTACATAGGCCAAACCAGTTACTTTATTTACATCATATAGAGAACATTTTCACCACAAGACACAATGAAAGCAGTCTTAAGAGGAAAATAGTCCTAGATGTCTATATGAAAACTCTAGAAAAATCCCACACTAGAGTACCTACAGCACAGCTAAAACCTTAAAACAATTAAAAGCAAACTCACCTAGAAGAAGTAGATGGAAGGAAATAATGAAACTTAGAGCTGAAATCAATACAATTGAAACAAGAAGAACAGTACAAAGAATCAGTGAATCAGAGTTGGTTCTTTGAGAAAATCAACAACATAGATAAACCCTTATCCAAACTAACCAAAATACAGAGAGAGTATCCCAATCAACAAAATCAGAAATGAAAAGGGGGACATAACAACAGACCCACCTAATATTCAGAGAATTATCAGGTCATATTTTGAAAAGCTATACTCCACAAAAATGGAAAACTTTGAAGAAATGGAAAGCTTTTTAGACAGATACCTTTTAACCAAAAGTAAATCAAGATCAGATTAAATACCTAAACAGATCCATAACCCTAAAGGAAATTGAAGCTGTAAGCCTCCCAAGTAAAAGAAAAAGCACAGGTCCAGATGGTTTCAGTGCAGAATTCTACCAGATATTTAAAGAAGAACTACTACCAATACTCCTCAAACTGTTCAGTTCAAAAGTAGAAAATGAAGGAATATTGCCAACCTCTTCTATGAGCTTACAATTACTCTAATACCTAAGCCACTCAAAGATGCAACAAAGAAAGAGAATTACAGACCAATTTCCCTCATGAATATTTGTAAAAATTCTCAAAAAAATTGTGGCAAATCATATAAAACAACATATAAAAAAATGTCATCCACAATGATCAAGTAGGCTTCATCCCAGAAATACAGGGATGGTTCAAAATATGAAAAACCGTAAATGCCATCCATCATATAAACAAACTGAAGAAAAAAAACCCACATGATTATATCTTTAGATGCTGAAAAAGCCTGTGACAAAATCCAACATTCTTTTATGACAAAAGTTCTGGAGAGATCAGGAATACAGGGGAAATATCTAAATATAATGAAGTCGATTTACAAAAAGCTGACAGCCAACATCAACCTTAATGGTGAAATAATCAAAGCGATCCCATTAAAATCAAGAACTAGACAAGGCTGTCCTCTCTTCCCTTATCTATTCAATATATTTCTCAAAGTTCTAGCTAAAGCAATAAGAGGATGCAAGTAGATTAAGGGGACACAAATTGGAAAAGAAGAAGTGAAACTATCTCTATTTGCAGATGATATGATTGTATACATAAGTGATCCACAAAATTCTACCAGGGAACTTCTACAGCTGATAATCATCTTCAGCAATGTACCAGGATACACCATTAGCTCAAAGAAATCAGTAGCCCTCCTATACACTAAAGATAAAGGGCTGATAAAGAAATAAGGGAAACATCATCCTTTACAATAACTGCAAATACTATTAAATATCATAGAGTAACTATAACCAAAGAAGTAACAGATCTATTTGACAAAAACTTTAAATCACTGAAGAAAGAAATTGAAGCAGATATCAGAAAATGGGAAGATCTCCCATGTTCCTGGAAACGTAGGATCAAAATAGTAAAAATGGCAATCCTACCAAAAGCAATCTACAGATTCATTGCACTTCCCTTCAAAATCCCAACACATTTTTTTACAGACCCTTAAAGAACAATACTCACTTTCATTTGGAATAACATGAATTTTCTTTTTAACACTGTTTTCATTGTGTCCCAAATATTTGGGTATGTTGTGGATTCATTTTCAATAAATTCTAGAACGTCTCTGATTTGTTCCTTAACTTCTTCCCTGACCCAGAGGTGGTTCAATGTAGAGGTGTTCAGTTTCCATGAGTTTGTAAGCTTTCTGTGATTTTTGTTATTGTTCAATTCTAACTTTAGGCCCTGGTGGTCTGATATGATATAAGGGGTTATTCCCATTTGCTCTGTATCTATAGATATTTGCCGTATAACCAAGTATGTGATCAATTTTAGAGAAAGTTTCATGGGATCCTAAGAAATATGTATATTTCTTTGTGTTAGGATTGTAGCTTCTTTAAATATCTATTAAGACCATTTGTATCATAACATCTGTTAGGTACCTTATTTTTGTCTTGAGTCTTTGTCTGGTTGACCTATCCAAGGGTGAAAGTGGGGTATTGAAGTCTATTAGAGTGTGATACTTGATGTGGTATTTAAGCTTTAGTAGTGTTTCTTGTACATAGGTAGTTGCCCTTATATTAGGGGAATAAATATTCAGGATTCAGATCTCATCTTGATCAATTTTTCCTTATAGGAATAAGTAATGTCCTTCTTGGTTTCTTTTGCTTGATTTTAGTTTGAAGTCTACTTTGTTAGATATTAGGATGACAACACCAGCTTGTTTCTTGGGGCCATTTGATTGGAAAGTCTTTTCCCAACCCTTACTCCATGCGTATGTTTGTCTTTGGAGTTGAGGTGTGTGTCTTGTGTGCAGAAGGTTGACTTTTGTTTTTGTATCCATCATGTTAGGATGTGTCTTTTATAGTTGAATTGAGTCCATTGATGTTAAGGGATATTAATGATCACTGATTGTTACTTCCTGTTATTTTTGGTGATAGTTTGTGTTTATTTCCTTTCTTAGGGTTTTTTCCCCCTGTGGTATTATTGACTGTTTCTGGTTTCATGGGTGTAACTGAGTTCCTTAGGTTGGAGTTTTCCCTCTTGATAGAAAAAAAGTGGAAATTACCCTTCAGTGCATTGGCACAGGTGACTACTTCCTAAATATAACACCAATAGCACAGACATTAAAAACAATATTAAGTGAGACATCCTCAAACTGAGAAGATTCTGTAAGGCAAAGGACACAGTCAATAAGTCAAAATAACAGTCTACAGAATGGGAAAAGATCTTTACCAACCCTACATCTGAGAAATATATAGAAAACTCAAGAAAGTAGAGCCCTCAAATCAAATAACCCAATTAAAATGGGGATCATATCCTAAAAGCAAATTCTCAACAGAATTACAGATGGCTGAAAGGCACATAAAAATTGCTCAGTATCTTTAGCCATCAGAGAAATGCAAATCAAAACAACTTTGAGGTACCACCTTATATCTGTCAGAATGGCTACTATCAAAAACACAGATAATAACCTATGCTGGAGAGTATGTGGAGCAAGGGGAATACTCCTACATTGTTGGTGGGAGTGTAAACTTGTTCAGCCACTCTGGAATGCAGTATGGTGATTTCTCAGAAAATTGGGAATCAATGTCCCCATGGATTCAGCAATACCAATTTTGGACACACATCCAAAAGATGCATATTCATATCCCCAAAGTCATTAGCTCAGCTATGTTCACAGCAGCATTAATTCATAATAGTAAGAACCTGGAATTAACCTAGATGTCTATCAGCTGAAGAATGGATTAACAAACTGTGGTACATCTACACAATGCAGTACTACTCAGCAGCAAAAAAAAAAATGGCATTCTAAAATTTGCAGGCAACTGGATGGATTTGGAGAATATTCTCCTGAAAGATGTATCACCAGTCCAGACAAATAGGCACAGGATGTACTAACTCATAAGTGGACTTTAGACTAAATTAAAGAATACCAAAAAGGCAAACCACAATTCCTGAACAGCTTAGAATCTGAAGGAACTTAAAAGAGATATCTAGAGATTTTCCTAGGAAGAAAAAATAGAGAGGATCTTCTTAGGAAATTGGGAACATTAGGGATTGCATCCAAAAGGTGGGAACAAATCACAAGAGGATAATGTTGAGTGGGAGGAGCAACAAAGAGGGAGAAAACAAAAGATGGATATCTGATAGAGGAAGCCAATGTGGAGTTGGAAAAAGACCAGGTGGTAGAGAAACCTCCAGAACTCACAGGATATCCTTGGCTAGGTCTCCAACCAATAGTGGAAGGGGTGCCTAGGCAAAATTTCCCCTATAATCAAATGAATAACCACCCTAGCTGTCATCACACAACATATATCTATCAATGAATAGAGGTGGAGGCAGAGATCCAGGGCTGAGCACTTGACTGAGCTTCTGTTCCAGAGCTGGTGGGGGTGGGGGGTATTGTATGCACAAGAAGATCTGGATTAAGTGGAAAATTCTTATAGTTCTGACTGTCTAGAGATCTGAGGAGGAGCCACTGGGAAATCAAGAACAGCCACCATGGAACCATCAGGAACTGGAGTTAGGCCCTTCAAATGTAGGCAAGTGTTGGGTGGCTTAGGTAGTATGCAGAGCCTTGAGGGGTGGGATTAAATTGTGTTCCTGAATGTGGGCTGGCAGCTTGGAGTGCATTCCTGTAGGGGTACACCTGACCCAGTCTTGGTAATGGGATGGAGAAATCAGACTTTCGCCTGGAGTAGATGCATCATGCTGAGTTGAACCACCTTGGGACTTCTTGCCCTTCTTGAGCAGAGGATGGGGATGGAGAGGAGGGAGGCTAAAGGCTGACTGGGACGAATTGGGAAGAAGAAAGGAAGAGGAAGCAGGGTGATACATGGATTAAGGGTTTTATCTCATAAATAAATTTAAAAAGAAATATATTTTATCACATTCTCCCCCTTCATCAACTCCTTCAAGATCTTACTCATCTCCCTATCCCACTCAACTTCATCTTCTTTCTCTCTCCTAACCTCCTATACCAACAAAAACAAACATAAAAACAAATGAATAACAGTAAAAAATTTACCCAAACAAAGTGAAACTGAAGGTCCTTCCCCAACAGACACATAAATCCCCACGGATTCCCAGAGTCAGTTTTGTATTAGCCAACTGCTCCTGTTCAGGGACTTGCCTTGGAGTGTGGTTGATAGACTTCATTAGAAAAAGCTGATTTTTCATTTACCAGAAGGTTTCCATTGCAAACACTGGCTTGGTTAAGGATAGGACTTTGTGTTATTTCTCATTGCTGGGAATTTGTCTGGTTTGAACTTGTACAGACAGGTTTCCCTGACTTCATACGTGAATTGGCTCTGTTTTTACTCTTTCTCTTGAATCATCCACTGCCTCTAGCTCTTAAAATCTTTCTATGTCCTCTTCCACATAGATTCCTGAGCCTTGGGGTAAAAGACATTGTGTAAGATATCAGAATTAGGGCTAAGTGCTCTAAAGTCTCCTATTCTCTGCATCCAGTTGTGGATTTCTGTGTTAGTTTCCATCTATTACAAGAAGCTTCTCTGGTTGGGGTTGAGCACTGCACTAATCTATGAGTATAGTAATATTTTATTAGGAGTCATTTTATTGCTACGTTCTTTAGCAGAATATTATTTTGTAAATGCTTTGACTTCCAAATTGAAATAAAAAGATATGCTACTTTGGAGAAGAGATTTTCTTTTTATCTCCACAAAAATTAGAGGATACGAATTTTTTAAAAACTTTTATTTATTTATTTATTTTATTTGCCTTGGTGTTTGCCTGGCATGTGGGTGCTGGGAATCGAACCGGGGTCCTCTGGAAGAGCAGATGGTGCTCTTAACCGCTGAGCCATCTCTCCAGCCCAGTGAATTTTTTCTGGTTAAAGAAAATAAGGTTTGATAGAGGAAGACCCCCTGAAAAGTCTGTGATGAAAATAGATGGCCCAAATGATCCAGTATTTTAGAGCACCTTTGTTGAAGTTTTCTCTGAGAGCTGCATCCAAAGCAGCTTTAAGGAGACGGGCTGAGACGACCCAGCTTTACAGACTACTCCACTAAGTACTTATCCATAATCCTCAATTTTTTTGGGTCCCCATAAGATTACCAGCACCTTCAATTAGCAGAAAGTTGTTTATAGAAAGCTATGCCAAAATTTCCAAGATACTATTTATAAATATTTGTTTTCATTATAAATAGTTAATGGTCATAGTGAATCTCTTTCTAGAGAAAAGAAGGATATGATATAGAAACGGTAAAAAAGATTACTGAATCTATTGAATAAAAACAGCTGTAAATCTAAAAATACTTTACATTGGTATGAGTTTTGGTTTACTGATACAAATTTAAGGTCAATTTTGTTATAATATATGTATATTTCTACTCTTGTTTAAGATATTTATGTGACTCATTTAAAACTGCAATATACAAAAAATATGAATTAATAGTTAATAATTTATGGTAACCAAACTTATAGTCATGCTAGTCAGATATTTTTAGGTATATAAAATATATTTCAATTAGATCGGTACTCTTTAAACACTTCAAAGACCTACAGAAATAGCACTTAAAATATTTTAAGAACATAGACTTTTCTGGACAGTGAGACATGTCTGCTTCCAGAAGCAGCAATGCTTCAAGAAGAGATGGGCATTCAAGAAGCTGCATATAGAATTAACTTTCTCTGTGACAAAAGATAGCCACTAAAAAAGAAAATGTTCTTTTCTCAACTGCCTGACAGTAATCTGTATAAACCGGACATGCAGGATCCATAGGAAATTGACCTCTGAACTTTGGCAAAACAACCTGAGATGGTACTTCAGGTTCCTGCTTCACAGAGAAAAGTGCCAGACATTCCACAGGACACAGGGAGCCGTAACTGATAACCTATACCAAAATGGATGGTACAGTCTTTCAATTTTCCTGCATCACTGAAAGGTATGCCAGAAACTCCAGTTCTGAATGCTTAAAATGAATTCTCCAGTGTTACAAAGGAACATCGGGTAACTGTCCAGGTAGCCAGAAACTCTAGTTCTGAATGCTTAAAATGAATTCTCCAGTGTTACAAAGGGACATAGGGTAACTGTCCAGGTAGCCAGATGTCATCTCTAAATTTGGAAGTTTCTTGTACTTCCTGTTTATTCTGTGGTCTTTGATGTAGTTGAAGATTAGAGAGTTATTATGATAGTTTTCTTTAGTTATAATAAAAGGGAAATTAGATGTGAAACTTTGGTCTCTTAAAGATAAAGCAGATGATAAAATATTTTTAAAATTTTGCTAAATTAGATATTGTAACTGTAATTTTTGCCTGATAGATGTTTTGTTATATGTAATTTTGCTAGTTGAAACTGAAACCTTCCTTTTTGATTAGACAGAAATGGAAAAGTGATGTGGGATGTCTTTCTGTATGCTGTGAAATACCACTGGATAATAAAATAACTGTTCTGATCTATGGCAAGCCAGCTTATAGACAGGCAGGAAATTCAATTATAGATAAAGGAGAAGAAGGGCAGAGTCAGGGAGTGATGAGCAGCCACCCAAGAGAGTAGAAATGCCAGGCAGATGCAGAGGAAAAAAGATGAAATGCTGCTCTGAGCAAAGGTACTAAGCCACTTGGCTACTCATGGTTTAGTTTAAGAGTTAAGAGTCAGCAAGTAATATGTTCAAGCCATAAGCCAAACAGCCTAAAATTAATATAAGACTTTGTGTGATCATTTGGGACCAAAGAGCTGTGGGCAGTCTATTTGGGACAGCTGATCAGGATCTTGAGGCTAGTCTGGGCCAGAAACCAATTACTATAATAATAGTACTAGCTATCAGATTTTCCCCTAGTCCTATGGCCTACCTAGAGGCATAGATTCTTGGCCATTTTTGTCATTGTCAAGTATGGGTTCCATTTTATATAGTGTGTCTTAAATCCAATCAAAAGTGGTTGATTTTTCCAATAGCATTGATGCCACTATAACACCATTGTATATTACTGTTGGAAGTAGTGGAGTTTGTAGCTGATTGATATTGATGACTGCCTTTCTCCTCTGTAACTGTGCAACATACCTTCCAACAACATGGGCACTACTAGTCCGTAACACTACTAGTCAGTAGAAGTGAAACTTGTTGAGCACCAGATGGACTTTTCTGTGTTTGATGATGTAATCAAGTGCCCTCAGCAATAAAGCCTTGCTACAAGGCTGTAAAGAGTAACCACTGTCTATGACAATAATTACAATGTTTGGGATGTGTATGGGACCTCTTTGACCAAGAACTCAATAATATGTTCCACATTCCTGGCACTGGAGCTTTTACTCTGTGTCATAAGATATCTAGATGAGGCAATCTTCCCCTCTTATATGGTGATTCTATTTAAATTCCTTCCATTTATGTAAATATTTTAGGAGCTCTCTACTGAAGAGTGATCCTAATTAGTCTTATTAGTAAAAAACTGGAGTTAGATATTAAGGTGAATGCTGAAAGATTAGAGAAGCACAGGAGCAGCCACTAGAAACTTCTTTCTTTTTTTTATTATGAATAAAGTCATACTTTTTATCCATGTATCCCCTTGTTCAAACTCCCTTCCCCCTCCTGCCCCTCCCAGTCACTCTCTCTTCTCCTCTTCTACAGATCTTCAGACCAAATAGGAGTAGAGATCCTGTCACTACCTGCCTTGTATTTATGTCTCATGATGGTTCTGTTTCTCTTATCAGCTGGTTCAATTTCTTGTAGCCCAGGGTGGCCTTGAACTCCTGATCTTCCTGCTTCATCCGTCCAAGTGCTGAAATTAAATGTGTGAGCCACCACTGCCTGGCTTCTATGATTAACTAGTGACTAGCTCTGCCCTCTGATCTCCAAGCAAGCTTTATTTGTCAGAATACAAAATATACAACATCCTACAATACTAGGTTTTCATACAGTTTTTCAAAAAAAAAGCCTTTATTGTGAGTTGTCCCTTCCCATATTCTTTTTTTGAAACATTGCCCTCTCCTCCCTATCTCACTTAATCCTCCTCTTCTAGTTTCCTCTTTATCTTTTTATAATACCATATTCTATTTGTTTTGTTTTGGAATATCCCCTCATTCTCCCTGTTCTTAAGTATTTCATACAAGTATACAATGAAGCATGATCATATCTGTCCCATATTTTCCTGTCTAAATCTCCCCAAATTCAACCCAATATAGTCCCCTTCCAACTTTGTGTCTTTTCACATGTTTTTGATAATACAGTAAGTCCAATTATTTCTGCCCCATTGACATTTAAGGCAGGAATCTCAATTATGTGAATTTAAATCTTATATTTCACAGCTTAAATGAGAGTGCTTCCATTATTGCTCTCCCTTCCTCTTCTTCCACCATCCATACACCATCATGGCTAGGCTGTTTGGATCCTATAGTCTTCTTTAGATTTTGAATCTCTAGTTCTAGATGCCAGGTAGTAGATACTGTTACCTAAAGATCAGAGGTAGAAATAAAATTTCATTCAGTTTTGATATATATATATGAAAGAGATAATGTGGTTATGAGTATTATTCTGTTTTTATAACTGTCAAGTATTCATGATTTCAAACAACATTATAATCACGTATTTAATTTTTAAAAGTGGTACAAGACACACTGCAGAAGCACTTTGAACATATCTTTTTCCTATGTATTTGTAAGATTTTCTACCACATATATTAACACAGATGAGTTCTGACTAATACTGGTATAGGTTGACATCTATTCTAATAATTTGGTTAGAATTATTTGAGAATAGTTTAAGTGGGACCTTTAGAAATTTATGTGTTGAAAACTTAATTCACACCCTGGAAGCGTAGTTCACAGTGGTCTGTGTTTAGGTTTTGAAACAACTGAAACATAGAGCAATATAATTAGGTTGTGAGGGAAGTACTTTTAGAAAGGATTTTAGCAGATATTCTCCACCTGGGGAGCTCTTGTAAGACTTGGTTGTTACTGAAAAATTTGAAACATCACTTGAAAACTTTTTTAGAACTCCTGCCATTATAACATCTACTACCAGGGTATTCCCATGGCTAAGCTGGTGCCATGGCATTAATCCATTGGGACTGGGAACTTAATAAAACTTTCTTTACAATGTTCTTGAAATAGTTTGTGGTGAAAATAGAAAAATTACTGTGATATTGCTGATGACTTACTGGCTGTTAAATAATTGATGTTACCTAAAAATGTATTTAAGTATTGATTAGTGCATATGCACATACTTGAACAAATTGTTTTAAAAAATTATAGCAACATTTGGTAACTTCTTTTGCTTTTTTCATAAGTGAAATCTCTGTGTATATATTTTAGTAATTATTTTGATTTTTCTTTGTTTTATCTAGAGCAATCACTAATTGTGTGAACATATTGATAACATTTGATTTTTCTCAATTATCTTATGAATGTCTTCATTTTTAAATTCTCATGAATAATTTTTATGATCTGATCATTTCTGCCTTGTTTAACAAATCTTGTTTTATACCACTATTTGAAGTATTTTCTGAATTATTTCTGAAGTTTTAAAGTTAGGATTTTTAGATTTAAGTTCTTGAAGCATCTGGAGTTGATTTTTGTATGGTGTGTGGTACAGTTTCAATTTTAACTATTTTTCCATATGTATAACACATTAATGTAGTAACTCTCATGGAAGAGCCTTTTTATTTCCTTTGCCAACATGAAATGTCAGTTTTGTTATTTGTCAATTTTCCACATGTGCAAAGGGCTATTTACACTACAAAACTGCATTGAACTACTTGTCATTCCTTGTGTTAATACTTTGTAATTTCTATAATTTAACAATTTGTTATAAACAGTTTCTGGCCTGAACTGTCCAGCCTGGCCCCAAGGTTCAGACTACACTCTCAGCCCTACTGCCACTTAGGCCAAAATAATCACACAGATGCTTATAATATTTTTACGCTGCTTAGCCTAGGGCCCAGGCATATGACTTGCTAACTCCTTCATCTGAACTTAACCGGTTAACATCTTGTTCAGCCATGCAGATCTGTACCTTTTCTCAGCAGCATTTCCCCTGTATCTCCTGGCAGCTCTGGTGACTCTGTGGCATCTGTCTCTGCTCTTAGATGTTCCAGAGTTTTCTTAGCCTGGTAGCCCCACCCACACATTCTGTCTGCCTTTGGCCAATCAGCTTTTATTAAAGCCATAGGCAGAACAAATATTTACAACATTACCAGCATAATCCCACTACAAATTGATTTTGGTTTCTAAGAGGGCAAGTTATAGTGGTTGTGGGCCATCTTTTTTGAAAATAATTTTAATTGGTTGATGCTAACTCCTTAAGATGGCTGGGCTGGAAGGATAGCATTAAATTTAGTACAATATCCAAGTAATCTCTTTGGGAAAGTATACACTTATCTCAAAAGCCAAAGTATTAAGACTTCAATTATGCTAATTCAGATAATTAGCAATTAATAATTCAGATAATTAGTAATTTTGGCAATTAATAATTTATAAACATTTTGAACACCAGTGTAGCCTAATAGTTTATTTATTAATTTGTGTATTTCTTCCTTTCTTCAATCATTAATTTATCGAATTTTATCAATTTCATCTTCTGATGTAAAAGATTTCTGGCCCTGTTTGGGCAGAAGTTTGGACCTTGCCAATGGTGTCTTTTATCTCCCCCAAAATGAGTCAGAAGCTTATATTAATTTCATGCTGTTTGGCTT
Organism: Sigmodon hispidus; assembly: GCA_004025045.1. Taxonomy (NCBI): domain Eukaryota; kingdom Metazoa; phylum Chordata; class Mammalia; order Rodentia; family Cricetidae; genus Sigmodon; species Sigmodon hispidus. The sequence continues at coordinate 41,446 of PVIH01011924.1, read as the reverse complement.
ATGTCTTAGGCACATTACTAGCTAGCTCTTTCATCTTAATGCAACCCATTTTTATTAATTTACCTGGCCATGTGGCCGTGCCCATGACCCTTAGCTCACCTGGGTCCTACATGCTTCTTGGGCTGTTGGCTGAAGACTAACTGACTCTGCCCTCTTTCTACCCGTCTCTCCTCTGATTCCTCCACCCACTTCTATGGTGCTCTACCCAGACTAAAACAGCTCTTTATTTACAGAAATGCATACAGAGAACAATCCCACTACAATCTTACATATAGAACAGTCTATAGATACTATAATAAAATATATACTAAATATATAATATTGATAACCATGCATTAATAAAAGTAACACTTACCTAATGCATAATTTTGCATGTACATACTATATGTTGTTTTTAATTTTAGTTGTATTATAATAATGCTTAATAAGATTAATAAAACATAAATTTTATACAAAAGAAGTTTTGAGAATTTTTTTCAATAGCCTGAGCTAAGATGACATGGTTTTTGTAAGTGAACCATTGTTATAACAAAATGCCTAAAAATGTGGCGGCAGCTTGGGAATGGGGCGGTGGTTAGAGAGAAGAAGAATTTTGAGTATGTGTTAGAAGATTCTTATATGTACATGAATGATCTGTCGAGGAAAATTTTGGTCATGGTTAATAAAAGAAAAAATTTATTTTTAAAAGAACAGAGAGGAAAAAAGGCTCAATCTTCTCAGAGTATACCTAAGTAATTCTGAAGAGAATGTTGCTAGAATTAAAGGTCATTCTGACAACATCTCGGAAAGAAAATTAGAAATGTGATTTGCAACTAGACAGGTCATTTTTGTTACAACATGACAAAGAACTGACTGGCTTGTGCTTGTATTCTAGTGCTCTGTGTAAAGTAGCATTTTTTTTTTTGAGTGATAAAATTTGATATTGAACTGACAATACTTCAAGAAAGATATTGAAAGTGCATCTTATGTATTCTTAACAATAATAGTAAATTTTACGTGAGAAAAATAACTTGAATAAATTATTATTATATAAAAAGTGCAATAATATGAAAGATGTAGAAAATTTTCTGCTAATCCACATTAAAACAGTCAGGAACAATATCAAGAAAGAATACTAAGCAGGCCAACAAATGACTTTTTGATGAGAACATTAATGCAAGAGAGAACTATAAATCTCAGTCATCAGATAAACTTCTACTTTGACACAAATTGGAAAGAACAAGAAAGAATATAGGTAGGGCTTTAAATGCCCTATGGTATATACAATAGATCCGTAGAACTTCTCACCAGAAGTCACCTCAGGTATATTCATTAATTGATAGCCACCTTGTTCTTTGAGAGAGAGTCTCTTATTGACCAAGATCTTACCAAATAGGCTTGACTGGCTAGGCATTGACAAACAGGAACCCACTTATTTCGACCTCCTCAGTCCTGGGATTACAGGCACATGTCACCGTATATGGCTGTTTACAGTTTTTCTTGTTGATGGATATGTAATTAAGTTTCTCATGTTTGTGCAATTTTACTCACTAACCTAGTTCTCCTCATGAAAGAAATATTTATTATTGCATGTATATTTCTCTCCTTTCTCCTTCCCCTCCCCTGCTGTGGTGTGTGTGTGTGTGTGTGTGTGTGAGTGTATGTGTGTGTGTTTGTGTGTATATGTGTAGCTGACTATTTCATGTGCCAAGGCATAACTGTAGGTTAGATTTGGGATATTTTTGTTCTAACTTTATGTACTAGGTTTTCTGTAGTTGTACTTTCCATCCTGGCTTTATATCTCTTATAAACAAAAGATTTGTAGGTTTGGTCTCTTATTTTTTTAAAGTTCTTTAAAGTTATGGTTGTGATTTTGGTTTATTTATAGACATATGGTTGTGATACTTGTCTTCAAACTTTAATTTATTATTCTGATAGATCTAGTCTACTGTTGTATTCTAGTGAGTTTTCTTATTGAATTTTTCACCTATCAAATTTCCAGGTCTTTGAGAATCTGCTTCCAAATCTTAAATGGTTTCTTCATTCATCTATTTATTCTTATTTTCTTTGAGCTTGTTCATAATTTTAAAATTATTTTAAAATTTCTTGCGCAACATTTTAACCAAGTTGAATTCTTTAGATTTGGTTGCTGAAAATTTATGGAATTTTAAAGGAATACTTTCTTTTCTTCATTTTCCATTTTTTGGGGGGTTTCATTTTGTAGCTTTTTTATCAGTTGGGATGAATATCTTTTAAATGAAGGCTATCTTAGTGAACAATCTTCTATTTTTACATGTGTTTATGGATACACATTCATGGGTGTGTAAGTGCATATATATTGCTGGTGCATAGGCACATTTGAATGCACATTGATGTGGAGGCTAGAGGACAACCTTGGGTGTCATCATCAGGAATACCATCTACTGCCTTTGAGACAAGGTCTTTCATTGCCCTGAATATCAACAGTTATCCTTTGTTAACTATTTAGTGAATACCACAAATTTGTCTGTTTCTATCTCCCCAATGAAGAGATTTCAAGTATATACTATTATGTCTGTATTTTTTATGTGAATGCAAGTCTGCATACTTGCAATACAAGAACTTTATATGCTGAGTCATTCTACCAAACTCTTGCAGGGGCAGATCCCATTACCACATGGCAGGGAGAAAGTGGACCACAATAGAGTTACACAAAACCTCTAAATACATACTACTATAACTCATTATTTGGAATAGTTCCAATCTCAATCAAGATAGAAAGAAAAGGAGCCAAGATAATTATAAGCTAAGATGTTAAAAATTAATAAAAGCAAAAATATTAATAATAACTTGGAGATAAAATGTGGTGTAGATAGCAAATTATAGAAAAGTATAAAAAAATAATAGTGAAAGAAAATAAAACAAATAAGAGCTCAGTCAACAGTTGCTCTTTGCTGAAGAATTGGAGCTGGGGAAAACCCATTCTCCCCAAACTTTGATATTTATCAAATATGTATGTAAAGGGTACCATGAGTACTTTTTGTTTTTCTCATGGCCATACAAGTTAGATCAAGAAGGGCTTTCTGGAGACTGAACCCCATTCTAATGCCCACTTGGGTGGCAGTTAAAACAATATACTATTCTCCTTCTAAATCCATGCCAGTGATACTGGTACATAAATCTTGGAAAAGAACAAATGCAAGGGAAACACTCAAGCATTTTTTTCTGAGAAGAGCCTCTAGAATGCCCAGTTGTGTAATCACAACTGGGGATTTCTCTTCCCTCACATATGCACACACACACACACACACACACACACACACACACACACACACACACACACATATTACAGGCACTGTGCAAGTGCACTTGTGAGTATCAGAAATGTTAAAGAAGTAGTTGTGTTTCTATTAAATATTTCTGAGACTCTTAGTGTGAAAGAGGGTAATCCAACTAATAAATCTGTGTTATGACTGAAGCACAAACTCTATGTGATACTGCATGCTTTAACCACTCAGGTCTCTGACTCAGCTCTCACTTGTAGCTGATTTAATTTCTTTTCCCATATACCAGACCATTACCAAATGGAAGCATCATCTACTTTTTATTGAATCCAGCCCATACATCCCAGTAAATAGACCTGTTTCCATGAATCTGTCTCCAAATTACAACTAATTTATATTCTCAATGTTGTCTCTCACATAGAAGGGGAAGGTAAAGGAAAGGGAGAGGGGGATGTTGGATGGAAATGGACAAAGGGAAAGGATATTAGTTCTTAAATATATAATGTAGAGATATACATACTCCTGGTTATAAAATTTTATTCTAAGACCCAGTTCCTTAAAGTGATTTCTCACCATGAAACCATTCAGCAAACTAAGAAGTGCATGGAGACTCTGATCCAGTTTTAGCTTGTTGCACAGATTGCAAGTATTGTTTATTAAACTATATTATTTTCAGAGTGTAAGTTTATTCTGCAGCTTCTAGGCTTTCCAGAGTTTTCCATTTGTCTTTGCTTAATGCACCACAGAGTGCCTACCTCCCTACCTATAGTATTATGTATATCTGATGTTATGATTTTTTTATCTTACAAACACAGAACCTAGTATTTCTAAATTTAATCTAATCTCTGTTTGCTATTTACTCTTTATCTCTCCTACATTTTCATATCATTTATCTCTCCCTAACAATACATAGCTACTTCATTGTTTCAATAAAATAGAGATGCAGAAAAATGATGGGTATCAGTAATTTATTACTATAGTTTTTAGTAATTACACTTTGATTGTACAAAACCACAAGTCTAGCTCAGAAGCAAGTTTTTGGATTAATTTACTTTGAGAGATTACATGCATATATGTAAAAGTTACATGATATCCAAGTCAGTTTGTTATATTTTAAAAAATGAATGAATAAGTAAATGAAAACTTTGCTACCAGAATAAAGATTAATAACTGAATTGTAATTTATACCTGTTTAAGGAAGAAAAATCAGGTTTTTTGGTAATATATTTTTATTTTTAATAAAAAGTCTGGAATATCAGAGGACAGAATCACCCACAGTCAAGGCATGAAGGTCAGGGAATGTTGATCACATCTTTAATCCCAATCCCCAGGAGACAGAGATCTATCTGAATTTCTGTGACTTCAAGGCCTAACAGCCAAACAGTGGTAGTTCATACCTTTAATCCTAACTTTAGGGTTAAGATACAGATTTGAACCAGGAAGTCAAATAGCTAGGCAGAGAAAGGAATATAAAGCAGAAGAAGGCAGAAATTTAGGCATTCTGTAGAAGCAACTAGTCAGGCTGAGGATCCATGAAGATAATGCTTAACCTGTTCAGCTTGAGAAGTTGGATGGCTGAGAATTGACTGGTTTTTTTCTTCTCTGATATTTCAGCTTTTCTCCAATATCTGGCTCCAGCTTTTTGTTATATACTATCTAGAATTTGTGCAATAAGTTTTCTAAAATAGAATGACACTGGGTATATCAACTACTCTAGATCTAGCTTTATGATCAAGAATAGTTCATGAGCAGACCAACATATAATGGATCTTCCATTTTTTTTGTGCCTTCATTTGGTTACAACTTTGTGGTTTTTTTGGGGGGAGGGAAATGGTTTTATTTTGGTTTTTTTTGGTTGAGGGGTTGTAGTGGGATTTAGGTGTTTTTTAGGGAGGCCTAGAGGTATAATTTTGGGTCTTAGGACCCTGAATGGGGCATGCCTAGCCTCTATTGAGGACTTGGGACACATTTTTGTTTTGTTTTGTTTTTGTGTTTTGGGGGCATGGATTTGGTGTGGGACATTTCCAATCTACAAGAATTTTCTTAAGGCTCAATTTATACCAGTGACTGTTTATATAACTCTTTAATGAATGTTAATCCTTTATATAATATATTAAAAATAAATAAATAATTCTTCACTATCTGGCACCCAATGTGTGGTTTTGGTTTGTAGTAGCATGAATTTGGGTTGCAAGTAAAGAAAAATGAACCAAATATTGGGGGAAGGCTGAACTATCAGAGAGAAAGGAAGCACCACAGTCAGTCCTGACCCAAGTGTCTTGCAACTTCCTCAGCCTTGTTTCTGTGGCTTCTGCCAGTCACTTTTGATTCTGCCTGGTTTCTAAGAGCCCTTATATGTTCTATCCCATCCAGGTTAAGATTAAAGGCATGTAGCCTTGAACTCACAGAAACAGAAGAAGTTCTGTCTCTGGAGTTATGGAATTAAGAGTGTTGGTCCCCACTCCTGCTTTCCCTGTGCTGGGATTAAGAGTGTGTGTGGCTGACTGAGCTGTTTATCTTTGCATTCAAGGATCAAGGATTTTCTGAGCTGTATGCGTAGGATTTGACTGTGTGGTCTCTCTGATATCCCAGGATTTATTAAATATCTACAAATATCTACACTGGTTTTTGTATATCTTTTGAGGAAGAATGCAAAGTTGAGTAGATAGGGATGCAGAGAGAAAGAAAATTAGTTTCTGGAAGATGCATAGGATTTGTTGTGTTTAGTAAATATTGCAAAATAATTATTCCTACCATAGCAAATTTCAAGTTACCAATTGCTTAATGCCCAGCTTGCAAGTATTTTGAATATCAATATTACTCAGCTCTCATAAGTTGATAATGACTAGATATGGCATAGCACATTACAACACAACACAACAAAATAGAAAAATCAGAACTCAAAGGGACTTGATTGTTGGTAAGAGAGTTTTATGAAGAATGAAAAGAATACATATAGAACAGAAAATCACAATGGATGTTTGAATCAAGTGAGTCAATTGAGTACAATAATTACTTCATTTATATGTTTTAATCCATGAACTAATTCAAATAATGATATACAAGCAAAATTACAGTAGCATTACTTCTCTTCTTATTATTTATTTGCCTTGGTGTTTGCCTGGAACTGGAACTACAGACAGTTGTTAGCTGCCATGTGGGTGCTGGGAATCGAACCCGGGTCCTCTGGAAGAGCAGACGGTGCTCTTAACTGCTGAGCCATCTCTCCAGCCCCACTTCTCTTCTTATAGAGAAAATCAGGCTGTTCCTCCTTTACAGTGTCTATTTGCTGATTTCTGTTTGGAATTCTTTGGCCACTGTCTCTTTATGCTTTTTAATCTGGGTTTAGAGCATTTCTAGTTTAATAATGCAATATTATTCACTATCCCAAGATCCAAGAACAAACATACTACATTCTTGAATACATTTTTCCCTTCAAGCATTCACCATTTGGTAAGCTGAACATGTCCTTTTCTATCTCTTACTTCTTGAAGGCAAAATTTTATGATATCATGGATTTTTTTGTTTCATCCATAGCTATATCTCTAGTACCTAGAGCAGTCAATGACAGAAGAAAGAAGATCCACAAATATTTGATGAATGAATATTAGTGCTATAAAAAGAGATGTCAGCAGAGGGTTGTAAATAATGAGGCGTTCTTGATAATATACAAAGGACAGGGTTTAAGAAACAAGAATAGAATAAACTGAAAGCATCCCATATATAGGAGAACACTTGGAAGCAAGAGCCACTCCAAATTTAGAGTCAGTAAATGAAGGTAGAAGGTAGAAGGCATTCTAGAACAAGCCACCAATCAAATTATCTAAAAACCTGAATTGTAACTAAAGACATGCAGTGTGTTGCTGAGGAGGGATGGATGATTTATAACCTTACCTCCACTTTCTGTTCACCCTCTTTGTTTCTGTGTGTGGATGACAATGTGTTCAGCAAGTGTTGTGCTGCTACCAATGTGCCTTCCCCACAATTATGAAGAAATTTCACTCTAGAACCATAACCCCAAATAAACTCTTCTACACGTTCATTTTGGTCATGCTGTTTTATCACAGCAACATAAAAAGTAACAAATAAAACTATTAAGAGGGATGTTATATAGTACAGTTGATTTTTAAAAGGTGCAATTCATCTCATAACTATTTTTAAAACTCCAGGGAAAAACCTGTAAACTACACATGTCCTGCAAAATGTAAAGGAACAACCAAGTTTTACTATCCAGTTTTACAAAAGACCAAGACTACCACAAACCAAGAAAATAATCTGAAAAAATGAACAAAAACAAATTCAGATATCAAGAAACAAAAAGCACAGTAACAACAAAAAACCTTCCTTTGATATGACATCTTGGGCCAGCAAGATTTTTCAGTGCATAAAGGTACTTGTCACAAAGCTAGATGACCTGAGTTCAATCCCAGGGACTCACATGGTAGAATGGATTTCTATAAGTAGTCCCCTGAACTTCATGCATGTGTGTCAACACAATAATAAATAATAAGTAATTAAGTAAGTAAACAAATAAATAAATGTAATTTTAAGGAAAGAAAACAATGACATCTATAAAACAAAATAAGCTTCACTGAAGATTGAAAGTCTAGAGACCAAAGATGAAAGTATAAGAAAAACCATAAATCAGAAAATGCAACCCATGTCCAAATTCTTGCTCTGAACAAGAGTTAAACAATGAGACATGGAAAGCAACTAACCCTTCCAACCAGATTATGATAAAATTTTAAGATAAAAGAAAAATGATCAATTATGTTTTCAAATCTAATTTCCATGTACTAAGAGAGAAGACGGATATTAAGAGGGAATGAAGAATTTAAGAGATGTCAAAGTGTAACATTTTTTTCTCAAACTGAAAAAGATAGAGATTTTGAGCATAAAAGAAGTCATCCAATGATGAAAGGGACCTATATTAAATATCCACAAATGGACATATCTTTATAGACTTCAATGCTCAGGGTTAAAAGAAAATTCTCAAAGCTTAGATGGGGAGAAAAAAATACATAAAGCTTGTACTCTAGTGGCCTATGCCTTTATTTCTTGCATGTCAGTGGCTGAGACAGGAAGAGCACAGTGACTCTGAGGCCAGAGGCTATCTTGAATGTGAGTTCTGGCGCACAGTAACTCTGAGGCCAGAGGCCAGCCTGGATTGTGAGTTTCTGGAGGATAGTGACACTGGGGCCAGAGGTCAGCCTGGATTGTGAGTTGTGAACAGTATAAATTAAAGAGTAGCATGTTATTTCAAAGACAATTTCAAAACTCAGAAAATTTTATCCAAATCAGCAAAGACTAGATTTATATATAAAGAGTATGTGTCAAAGTTGTAAGAGGAAATTGATTTAACAAGATTCTGTGTCTGACCAAGATAATTTTCTTATGAATAAAAATAAAGTTATTCATAATAAAAGTTTATTGTATCATTTAAATAAAATCTAGAACTAAAATACAGATCACTATAAAGTCAAGAGTAAGACAAGACTGAATGTTAAGGACATACCTTTTATTCTGAGAAAGTATTTAAAAGAATTATTAATTGTATGCAAAGTAAGAAAAAATACTTTTTAATTATTAGCAAGTAAATAAATATAAATATTTTCAAATGAACAAAATGACACAGAGAAGTTGAAGTAAAGGATTGTTTAAAAATGACAGGTAAAATTACATATAAAAGCTTAAGCCCGTGAAGTTCTTCAGATATTTTCAGGGAATGAAAGAAAGGAGAAAGAAATAAGGTCTTTTGCATTCTGGAACAGAGAATTCTTTAGACTGTAGGAAAAAAATCCAGAAGTTTAGCTAGAGCACAGATTTTTGGAGAGCCTAGAGAACAGAGCCTTCCACCCTTTTCCTATTTCCCAACCTCTAGCAGTCACAAAGCAAGTTACTGAGACACATTCTCATGCCTGGTGCATTCTATGTCTTTCTGAGCTTCTTGTCTTGGCATAAAGAATCTCTGACATTTTTCAGCACTCTCATTCATGTTACATAATGTACTGCTAAGCCTTGGTGTTTTAAAGTAACAAAAGTTATTTCAAGGACATGTGTTTTGTCCAGGACAGATTTCATGCTTCTTCATTGCATGGCCATTTTAGAAATTTAGAGTATAAATATTATTCCATGGAAAGAAGGAATTTAACTGAGGAAAGAAGGAAGTAACTGAGATTGCATTGCTCACAGGCCAGTGAAGTAGACTTCAAAATAAAAAACATTTTTTTTTTATTGTAAAATACCAAGGAAAATTATTTCTGGCACAACTGTCTTTTTGAATGGAGAGTCACATCTAGTATGGAATTATGAATAAGTTCAGCTGTTAGTAGTAGCAATCTACTTGATCAAGTGAGAAAATTTAAACACATCTTTTTACAACAGGAAAAGAAACCAAATCAAATATCATATGTTATATAAATATTTTAAAAATCAGTAGAATAGTATTTTTCTGTAGATACTTAAATGGTTATATGCAAATTCAATTGCTTTTGAAGTAAAGTTCAGCATCAGTCTCTAGAATTAAATGGAAAGAGACCTGCTTGAATTAATAAAGTGTCCAAATTTTAGACAACTTCCCAATACTTGATGTATCTTGGGCTTGAATTGAAAGGTCATCAATTACAAATGGTGTGACCTTGAATACATTAAAGTCTCTGAGTTCATTTCTTTAGCACTAATGTTCTTATAAGAATCTCTATTATACATGATTGTTTAGGGGATTAAATGTGAAAATGCTTGTAGGAGAAACTATCATGATGCCATCACTCAAGCTATTTCCTTTTTAACTATTCTTGAATGTGAACTTAATGAAAATACGTTGGTTTCTCTGAAAGCCCAATGAAAACCTCAAAGCCCCCAAATGATATAAATGTTAAGAACAGAGATCCATACCTCAAATGGAAAATTGAAAACTAAGATCTTGTCTTTGAGTTCTAAAACCATCATTTAGTCTGATGATACTTTCCATGTACCTTTGATTTTCTGTTCAGTTTGTGACTCTGTTAAATTGAGTTGGAGTGGGATAGAAATATGTATTATGTAAAAGAAATGAATGATTCATTTTAAATTTATATGATGACAAGAAAAAAAAAACAACTAACAACTTTTAAATCTCAAAAGGTTTCACCCACAAAGGTAAATAGCACGGTTTCAATTTATTCCTCATGACATGCTGTTAACATGACTACTTGTCTATAAAGTTTAAACTCATTTTGTTTTTCCTAGGAGGTGATTAGGAACAAGAAACAATATTTAATGCTCTGGTGAGTGTCACTTGCACCCCTAATTTTAAAACAACTTAGAAATAAACTAATAAAAAGAAAACATTGAAAAAAAATGTGAAAAAAGAAGTAAACTAAGTTTTTTTATATTCAAAGTTTATTGATTTAAATGTTATAAATTTGTCTTGTCTGAAAAACAATAATGACAACAACAAAAGAGACCTTTATACAAACATATAGGATCACAGGCCATTATATGGCAGGGTATTATGACCTAGTCAATTGGACACATAGGAATAAACTAACTTTTAAAAGAAAAAGAAATTTGATATGAAAGTCAATGAGATTTATGTTAATTTTTTATTATGAAAAAAGTCATGCTTTTTAAATCCATGTATCCCCTTGTCCAAGTTACCTTCCCCCTCTTTCCCTTCCCAGTCACTCTCTCTTTTCTCCATTTTCTTATCTCCTCCCCAGGCAGGGCAGGAAGTCCCAAGGTCCCAAGGTCCCAAGGTGGCTTAGTTCAGCATCTACTCCAGGCAGAACTGCTTTCTTCACCCCAAGATCAAGACTGGGTCAGGTGTTCCATTTGAGGGAATGGGCTCCAAGGTGCCAGTCCAAGGTGTTTCAGATCCCAAGCTGTTCAGTGGTTGTGGTTTGCAGCTTGGACATGCTTAGTTGGTTTTTTTTTTTTTTTGGTTTAAAGTTCACCAATGAGTGAGTACACCTGCTGTTTATCTTTCTGAGTTTGTGAGACCTCACTTAGGAGGATATTCTCCAAATTAATCCATTTGCATGCAAATTTTAGGATATCATTTTTCTCACTGCTGAGTAGTACTCCATTGTGTAGATGTACCACAGTTTGTTAATTCATTCTTCAGTTGAGGGATATCTAGGTTGTTACCAGGTTCTTGCTATTACAAATAATGTTGCTATGAACATAGTTGAGCTAATGCCTTTGGAGTGTGTATGCATATCTTTAGGGTATATGCCCAGTAGTGGTATTGCTGGGTCTTTGGGGAGACTGATTCCCAGTTTTCGGAGAAATCACCATACTGCTTTCAAGAGTGGCTGAACCAGCTAACACTCCCACCAACAATGGAGGAGTGTTTCCATTGTTCCCAAACCTCTCTATCATAGGCTATCATCTGTGTCTTTTATCTTAGCCAATCTGACAGGTGCGCGGTGGTATTTCAAAGTTGTTTTGATTTGCATTTCTCTGATGGTTAAAGATGTTGAGCACTTTTTCAAGAGTCATTCAGTCATTTGCAATTCTTCTGCTGAGAATTCCCTTTTTAGTTCTGAGCCTTATTTTTTGATTGGGTTATTCAAGGTTTGGAGCTCTAGTTTCATGAGTTCTCTATCTATTTTAGAGTTCAGTCCTCTGTCACTTTTAGGGTTGATGAAAATCGTTCCCCATTCTATAGGCTCTCCTATTGTCTTATTGAATGTGTCTTGGATTTATAGAAGCTTTTCAGTTCCAGGAGGTCCCACTTATTGATTGTTGTTAGTATCTAGGCTACTGGCATTTTATTTAGGAAGTGGTCACCTATGCCAATGCATTGGAGGGTATTTCCCACTTTCCTTTCTATCAGCTTCAGTGTGGCTGGGTTTATGTTGAGGTCTTTGATCCACTTGGATTTGAGTTTTGTGCAGGGTGATAGGTTTGGATCTATTTACATTTTTCTACACACTACCATCCAGCTATGCTAACAACATTTGTTAAAGATACTATCTTTTTCCCACTGAGTATTGTGGGCCTCTTTGTCAAAGATCATGTATTCATAGGTTTTTGGGTTTATGTCGGGATCTTCAATTCAGTTCTGTTGATCCACAAGTCTGTTTTTATGCCAGTACCAGTCTGTTAGAAAGACTGTTTGAGGAATTGAAGAAGGTGTTACCTGATTGGGGACTTCACATTGCCCCTGAAAATATACAAAGAGGGGATTCTATCAATTATTTGGGATATAAAATAGGCTTGCAAACAATTAGATCTCAGAAGGTACAACTTAAGAGGAACAGATTAAAGACACTTAATGATTTCCAGAAGCTATTGGGGGATATAGCCCACATACGTCCAGTTATTGGTATTAAAAACTATGAACTGGTTCATTTGTTCAAAACTTTAGATGGAAATAAGGATCTGAATAGTCCCAGGGAATTCTTTGCTGAAGCTGAGAAAGAATTAGCATTGGTGGAAAAGAGATTACAAGAAGGACATGTTAACCGTATAGACACAGACCTCGACTGCATCCTGGTTATTTTGCCTTCTGAATATTCCGCTACAGGAGTCATAATGCAAAGGGAAATATTATATTAGAATGGATGTTTCTGCCACATAGACCAAGTAAAAAACTAAAAACATACATTGAAAACATTTCAGATTTGATTTTCAAAGGAAAATTCAGGCTTCGACAATTGGTGCGTGGTTCCGGGCCGGCGGCGCGGGAGTTCAGTGGTGCTATGTGTGGCTACCCCTTCACTTCCTCTTAAAACCTTCTCTGTTTTGTAAGCGATTCTCACAAAATAAACCTCATTGAAAACATATCTCATGGCAGGTTTATACAGCGATAAATGCCCAATCTGGTCTCTTTTGATTGATTTTAGTTTGAAGTCTACTTTGTTAGATATTAGGATGGCTATTCCAGCTTGTTTCTTAGGGCCATTTGATTGGAAAATCTTTACTCTGAGCCTGTGTTTGTCTTTGATGTTAAGGTATGTTTTTTTTGTATGCAGCAGAAGGATGGCTTCTTTTTTATCCATTGTGTTAGAGTGTGTCTTTTTTATAGGTGAATTGAATCCATTTATATTAAGTGATATTAGTGACCAATGATTGTTATTTCCTGTTATTTTTTGTGGTAGCTTACTGGTATTTTCTTTCTTTTGACTTTTTTTTCCCTGTGGGATTATCAATAGTTTGTGATTTCATGGGAGTATCTGGGTTGCATAGGTTGGAGTTTTCCCTCTAGTGCTTTCTGCAGGGCCAGATTTGCGGATAGATATTGTTTTAATCTGATTTTGTCATGAAATATCTTGTTCAAGTCATCTATGGTAATCGATAGTTTTGCTGGGTATAGTAGTCTGGGTTGGTAGCCATGTTTTTTTAATGTTTATATAACTTCTGACCAGGACCTTCTTTCTTTAATTGTTTCCATTGAAAAATCAGGTATTATTCTGATGGTTCTGCCTTTATAGGTAAGTTGGCCATTTTCCTTTGCTCTTTTAAATTTTTTTTTTGTTCTGCATGTTTTGTGGTTTGATTATTATGTGTCAAGCAGACTTTTTGGGGTTTTCAATCTATTAGATATTCTGTAAGCTTCTTTTATCCTTATAGGCATGTTTTTCTTTAAGTTGGAAAAGTTTTCTTCTATGAATTTATCAGGTAAATTATCTGTGCCTTTCAGCTGGTATTCTCCATCTTCTATCCCTATTATCCTCAGGGTTGGTCTTTTCATGGTGTTCCAAATATTTTGGACATTTTGTGTTATGGCTTTTTTTGGTTTTAGTGTTTTCTTTGAGTGATTTGTCTATTTCCACTATTGTATTTTCCACTCCAGAGATTCTCTCTTTCTTCTTCTAGATCCTGTTGATTATGCTTATACCTGTATTTCCAGTTCATTTCTTCAGATTCTGTTTTTCCACCTTTGCCATGTTTTGTGCCTTCTTTATTGCTTCTATTTCAATTTTTTTTTGTTTCTGGAATGTTTCTTTCATTTGTTGGTTTTTCTTTTCTTAGTTTTTTTAATTTTATGTATTGTTTAATCTATTCTAAATTTGTTTGTATTTTCCTCTATTTTTTTGAGAAAATTTTTTATATCCTCTTTTAAGGCTTTCATAATCATCATAAAGTGTTTTTAAGGTTCTTTCATTCTGGTTCCTCTTCATTGCTCTGTTCAGGTCTTGGTGTTATAGAACCAACAACTTCTTCTGCTGATGCCTTCTTCTTCTTTATATTCTTATATTTATTTTTTATATATTATTATATATCTTATATTCTTGCACTGGTGTCTGCTCATTGCTTTATTGTTTCATTATTAGTCATCTCTTAGTTGGTTGTGAGTCAATCGTTGGTTCAGGGGCTGTATGTCTCCAGTCTGCTCTAGATACTGAATTTGCACGATCTCTTACTCTACTCTGGACAAGGGGTCTTCACTATCTGAAGACGTCCATGTGAGATGATGCAGCTTGCTTTGGAAGTGGGGTTTGGCCTTGGTATGTACCTTCTGCTGTGTCTTTCTGGGATTTGCTGGGGTGGGTTCCTTGTGTTTTGTTTAATCTAGGGCAGGGCCGGGTTTGTAGGCAGAGATTGGCCTACATCCTCAGCTTTGGAGAGGATTTTTCCTGGTGGCCTAGGAGTTAGAATTTGTTTACCTCTTACTCTGCTCTGGAGACAGAGATGGTGTCTGTGCAATCTGAAGAAGTCTGCATGTAATCCAGTTTGACTTTTTAAAGAAAATTATCAATGCGAGTCAGATATCTGTTAGGAGAAAGTTGGGATATCATGAGGTTTTCTAATTTTAGAGTTTGTTAAAGTAAAAAGTCAGAACAGAAAAAAAAGAAAAGTTGTAAGAGCAAGAGGACAAATAGGATATATGGGTTAAAGATATAGTAAAAACTACCCTTGTAGTATGGATGAAGAAGCAAATACAGCAATCTTAAAAACTGAGCAGCATGCAAGCAAAGAAAGCATCCTGAGATATTTATGCAAAAGTAAATAGTAAATAATAAAAATCAAGAAATAAAGAAGTATGTAGCAGGTTTATTACTGGAATAGCTTCACTGAGTTGAAAGGTGAGGGCCTCATTCATTCTCACAAATACATGATTACACTCAACATGTGAGCGTTATGGGAGGGTCTCTACTTAATTCCTACAGTTTGAAGGAATTGGATAATAGGTTGGTAACTTCCTGATATTCAAAGTGTATAGAAAATTTAGGAAATTTAGGGGGCAAAGGAAAAGAAAAGAATCTCTCACTCTGGAGTTTGCTATGTAGCTTTAGGTGAGTCAAAAATTTTTAGACAATTGAAAACATATGCTAAAACAAATTATGAAAATTGTTGATAGAAAAAGTACTCTGATAAAATGGGGCTTTTGAGTGAGCACATATGAATTCCAACTAACCTTTGTTTTCTGCCCCACTATTAATTGTTTTTATAACTTTTTTCTCTTTAATCTCATGTTTTTTCCCCTCATTTTATTCATTCTTCCTCTCTGTTCTGCTCCTTCTCTCTCCTTCCCTTTTTTGTTTCACCTGTTTCCTCTCATTTTCCTTCAATCACATTAGTTTCTCATCTGTTTCTCAATACTATTTCCTTCCCTTTCTTTTCTTTTAGTGCTCTAGAATTTCTTACCAAAGTTGATATTCAGAGTGTCTAAATTTTAAAGTGTTTGATTCTGATGTATATTAATATTTACATCAGAAACTAGTTTTCTTTTCAAGCACAGACTTTCATAAAATGACACAAATCCAAAGAAAGCAAATATTTCAAGGAAACATTAGCTCCTTCCCCACTGATAGCCACAATGAAACCCAAAGACAAGCTCTTTTCTAATTTCTCCTACCATACATTCTACCTGTTTTCTTTAACTCATTTTACTATCATTTCTAGATGAGGCCTCATGGGGGAGCTGGTCTCTCACTGTAAATATGACATAACTGTTGTATCTAACAAGGACTGTCCTTTACACACTGGAATAAAACATGACTTTTGCTTCAGAGACAAATGTTCCCTATTGTTATTTTCTAACAAGCGGCTTTAATGTTTTTCTCAAGGAATCACAGTTTAAGTCTACAGTTTACTTTAGCAAAATAAAATTCCTAAATAAAAATCAAGTTATTTGCTGGTAAAGATTTTTCTTGTTTAATGTTAAAATGAAGGATAATTTCAAGTATTTTACCCCGCCACAGATGTGATTTTTTTATTTATTGATTTCTTTATTTATTTTGTATTTATCAAGAAAAACAGTAAATTGAATTTAAAATGCTGATAAGCTAACAATAACTATAAAGAAAATAAAAATCATAAGCATGACTTATCAAGGGTGGTAATGCAAATAATTTACTACACATAAAATTACTTTGTGTTGCGCTTTCCCTCTGAATTTTTTTTTCTATCTCTGTATATCCTTATTCAAGGTCCCTTCCCCCTCATGCCACATCAGGTCATTTTTCTTCTCCACAACTCCCCATCTACTCCCTGGGCAGGGAGCAGACAGTCCCATGGTCCCACTGACCCAATAATGCTTAGATCAGTCTCCACTCCTGGCAAATCCAGTTTTGTCCCCCCTCCCTCAAGAGTGAGTCAGGTGTTCCTCTAGGTGGAGTGGGATCCGAAGGGTCAGTCCAGGGTGTTTCTGATCCCAAGCTGTTTAGTGGTACTGGTTTGCAGCTTGCTCATGCTTGACTTTTTTTCTTGTTTGTTTGTTTAGAGACCACTAATAAGTGAGTACATCCCCTGCTTATCTTTCTGAGATTGTGATACCTCGCTCAGGAGGATATTCTCCAAATCCATCCATTTGCCTGCGAATTTTAGGATATCATTTTTTCTTACTGCTGAGTAGTATTCCATTGTGTAGATGTACCACAGTTTGTTAATCTATTCTTCAGTTGAGGGACATCTAGGTTGTTTCCAGGTTCTTGCTATTACAAATAATGCTGCTATGAACATAGTTGAGCTAATATCTTTGGAGTGTAAATGTGCCTCTTTAGGGTATACACCCAGAAGTGGTATTGCTGGGTCCTTAAGGAGATTCATTCTCAATTTTCTGAGAAACTGCCATATTGCATTCCAAAGTCGCTGAACAAGCTTACACTCCCACCAACAATGGAGTAGTGTTTCCCTTGATCCACATCCTCTCCAACAAATGCTGTCATCTGTGCCTTTTATCTTAGCCAATCTAACAGGTGTTAGGTGGTATCTCAAAGTTGTTTTGATTTGCATTTCTCTGATGGCTAAAGACGATGAGTACTTTTCCAGGTGCCTTTCAGCCATTCATAATTCCTCTGCTGAGATTCCCTTTTTAGATCTGAACCCCATTTTTTGATTGGGTGTTTCAGGGTTTTTGGGTCTAGATTCTTGAGCTCCTTATATATCTTAGAGATCAGTCCTCTATCACTTGTAGGGCTGGTGAAAACCTTTTCCCATTCTGTAGGCTGGCGTTTTGTCCTATTGACAGTATCCTTGGCTTTCCAGAAGCTTCCTAGCTTCAGGAGATCCCACTTAGTGATTGTTGGTCTTAGTGTCTGTGCCACTGATGTTATATTTAGGAGGTGGTCACTTGTGTCAATTCGTAGAAGTGTATTTTCCTCTTTCTTTTCTATCAAGTTCAAAGTGACTGGGTTTAAGTTGAGGTCTTTGATCCCCTTGGATTTGAGTTTTGTGCAGGGTGACAGGCTCGGATCTATTAGCATTTTACTGCACACTTCCATCCAGCTATGCCAACACCATTTGTTAAATATACTATCTTTTTTCCATTGAATGTTTTGGGCCTCTTTGTCAAAGATCAGGTGTTCATAGGTTTTTGGGTTAATGTCTGGATCCTCAATTCTATTCTATTGATCCACAAGTCTGTTTTTATGCCAGTACCAGGCTTTTTTCATTACTGTATCTCTATAGTATAACTTGAAGTGAGGGATGGTGATACCTCCTGAGATTCTTTTGTTGACTCAAATTGTTTTGGCAATCCAGGCTTTCCTGTAATTCCAAATGAAATTGAGTATTGTTCTTTCAAGGTCCAAGAAATATTGTGTTGGGATTTTGATGGGCAGTGCATTGAATCTGTAGATCGCCTTTGGTAGAATTGCCATTTTTACTATGTTGATCCTACCAATCCAGGAACATGGGAGAGCTTTCCATTTTCTGATATCCTCTTCAATTTCTTTCTTCAGTGATTTAAAATTTTGTCAAATAGGTCTGTTACTTCTTTGGTTATAGTTACTCCAAGGTATTACTACTCTTTGCAGCTATTATGAAGGGTAATGTTTCCCTTATTTCTTTTTCATCTCTTTTATCTTTAGAGTATAGAAGGGCTACTGATTTCTTTGAGTTAATCTTGTATCCTGCTACATTGCTGAAGGTGTTTATCAGCTGCAGCAGTTGCTTGGAAGAATTTTGTGGGTCACTTATATATACAATCATATCATCTGCAAATAGAGACAGCTTCACTTCTTCTTTTCCAATTTGTATGCCCTTAATCCCTTTTTGTTCCCTTATTGCTTTAGCTAAAACTTCGAGAACTATATTGAATAGATAAGGGGAGAGAGGACATCCTTGTGTAGTTCCTGATTTTAGTGGGATTGCTTTGAGTTTTTCTCCATTAAGTTTGGTACTGGCTGTTGGCTTCTTGTAAATTGCCTTTATTATATTTAGGTATTTTCCCTGTATTCCTGATCTCTCCAGGCCTTAAACATAATGGAGTGTTGGATTTTGTCAAAGGCTTTTTCCGCATCTAGGGATATGATCATGTGGTTTTGTTCCTTTAGTTTGTTTAAATGATGGATAGCATTTACAGTTTTTTGTATGTTAACCAGCCTTGCATTTTTGGGATGAAGCCTACTTGGTTGTGGTGGATGATATCTTTTATACATTGTTGTAAATGGGTTGCCAAAATTTTGTTGAGAGTTTTCACATCAATATTCATGAGGGAAATTGGTTTGTAATTCTCCTGTGTTGTGTCTTTGAGTGGCTTGGGTAATAGGGTGATTGTGACCTCATAAAAGGAATTTGGCAATATTCCTTCAGTTTCTAATGTGTGAAATAATTTCAGGAGTAACGGTAGTAATTCTTCTTTGAGTGTCTGGTAGAATTAGGCACTGAAACCATCTGGACTACGGCTTTTATTTTTGGGGAGGTTTGTAATGACAGCTTCAATGTCCTTAAAGTTTATAGGCCTGTTTATGTAATTAATCTGATCTTCATTTAATTTTGGTAGATGGTACCTGTCCAGGAAGCTGTTCATTTCTTCCAGGTTTTCCATTTTTTGTGGAATACAGATTTTCAAAATATGATCTGATAATTCTCTGTATTTCCTGGGGGTCTGTTTTTATGTCCCCCTTTTTATTTCTGATTTTGTTGATTTGAACACTCTCTCTCTGTTTTTTGATTAGTTTGGCTAAGGGCTTATCTATCTTGTTAACTTTCTCAAAGTACCAACTCTCAGATTCACTGATTCTTTGTATTGTTCTTTTTGTTTCAATTATATTGATTTCAGATCTAAGTTTGATATTTCCTGCTGTCTACTCCTTCTAGGTGAGTTGGCTTCTAATTGTTCTAAGGCTTTCAGCTGAGCTGTTGGGTCTCTAGTGTGGAATTTCTCTAGGTTTTTCATATAGACGTCTAGCGCTATGAATTTTCCTCTTGAGACTGCTTTCATTGTGTCCCACAAGTTTGGATGCTTGTGGATTTATTTTCATTAAATTTTAGGAAGACTTTGATTTCTTTCTTAATTTCTTCCTTGACCCAGAGATGGTTCAGCTGAGTGATGTTTAGTTTCCATGAGTTGGTATGCTTTCTTTGGGTTTTGATGTTGTTGAACTCTAACTTTAGGCCCTGGTGGTCAGTTATGTTACAAGGGATTATTTCCATATTTTTTGTATTTGTTGATATTTGTTTTTATGACCAATTATGTGGTCAAGTTTGGAGAAAGTTCCATGAGGAGCTGAGAAATATGTATATTTCTTTGTGTTTGGGTGCAAGCTTCTGTAGATATCTATTAAATCCATTTGCATCATAACCTCTTTCAGACTCCTTTTTTCTCTGTTGAGACTCTGTCTGGTTGATCTATCCAAGGTTGAAAGTGGGGTATTGAATTGTCCCACTATTAGGGTGTAAGAATTGATGTGGGATTCAAGCTTTAGCAGTGTTTCTTTTACATAAGCAGGTGTTCATACATTAGGGGCATAAATATTTAAGATTGAAATCTCCTCTTGACCAATTTTTCCTGTGATAAATAAGTAGTGACCATCTTGGTCCCTTTTAATTGCTTTTAGCTTAGAGCCTACTTTGTTAGATATTAGGATTGCAACCTGTGCTTGTTTCTTAGGACCATTTGACTAGAAAATCTTTTTCCAACCCTTTATTCTAAGCCTGTGTCTGTCTTTGCGGTTGAGGTGTGTTTCTTGTAGGCAACATAAGGATGGCTTCTGTTGTTGTACCCATCTTGTTAGTGTGTGACATTTTATAGGAGAGTTGAGACCATTGATATTAAGGTAAATTAGTGACCATTGATTCATATTTCCTGCCATTTTGGTTGGTAACTTGTTTGTATTTCCTTTCTCTGGGGTATTCTGTGTAATTATTGATTGTTTGTTATTTTGTGGGTATATCTGGGGTCCTTAGGTTGGAGTTTTCCCTCTAATACTCTCTGTAGTGCTCGATTAGTAGATAGATATTATTTCAGTCTGAGTTTGTCCTGAAATACCTTGTTTACTCCATCTATGATGGTTAATAATTTTGCAGGGTATAGTATTCTAGTTTGGCAGCCATGCTCTTTTAGTGTCTGTATAACTTCTGACCAAGCCCTTCTACCTTTCATCATTTCCATTGAATAGTCAGGCGTTATTCTAATGGGTCTGCCTTTATATGTGAGATGGCCCTTTTGTTTTGCCGCTCTTAAAATTTTTTCTTTGTTCTGTATATTTTGTGGCTTGATTATAATGTGGCATGCTGACTTTTTTTGGGGTCATATCTATTTGGTGTTCTGTAAGCTTCTTGTATCTATATAGGTATTTCCTTCTTCAGGTTAGGGAAGTTTTCTTCTGTGATTTTATTGAAAACATTATCTGTGCCTTTGAGCTGGTATTCTCCTCCTTCTTCTATTCCTATTATTCTCAAATTAGGTCTTTTCACGGTGTTCCAGATTTCCTGAACATTTTGAGTTATGGCTTTTTTTGTTTTACTATTTTCTTTGACTGTTATATCTATTTGAGCTACTGAGTCTTCCACTTCAAAGATTCTATCTTCCATCTCTTGAACTCTGTTTGTTATGCTTGTATCTATGGTTTCAGCTTTTTTCTTCAGGTTTTCTATTTTCATCTTTGCCTCATTTTGTGCCTTTTTTATTGCTTCCATTTCAGCTTTTAGTTACTGGCATGTTTCTTTCATAGATCTATTTATCTCTTCCAATTTTTTGTTTGTATTTTTTTCTATTTCTTTAAGGCTTTTTTTCATATCTTCTTTTAGAGCTTTTAGAGCTTCGATGATCATCAAAAAGTAATTTTTGCTCAGAACTGAATTGCTCAGTTCAGGTCTTGTATTTGTAGGATCACCACTTTCTTCTGGAGTTACCTTGTTGTCCTTTATGTTATTATGTAAGTTTTTGCACTGGCATTTGCCCATGGCTTTAGTGGTTCACTATTAGGTGTCTCCTGCTCAGTTGTGGCACTTGGGCTTGTGTGTCTCCTGTGACCTCTGAGGATAAGGTCTGCTCAATTATTACTTCTGCACTGTGCAGGGGACTGAATTTTTATTCTTCAATCTTTCTCTGTTTCACCAATTGGAGGCAGGGTGGCAGCCCTGCAAACTCCCTCAGCAGCATCTGGGGGGATCGTGACAAGCAGAGATAACCTGGGACATGCTCTGCAGACAGCCCAAAGATGTTATTTTTATGTAGTGATTTTAAGAAGAGTTCATTATACACTGATTCTGTTATGTCAGCAATACCTGATTTATAATCTTAAAATGTTGCCAGAAGTGAAAATGAATCTTGTGGAATTGGCTACAAATTAATATATAAGCACGAATCTTGTCAGTTTCTTTGTTAAAAATAAGGTTCCAGATGAAAGCAAATAGAAACTAATTTGATGTACTTTTCTGCTGCAAAAACAGATTTCTGTGGCATTTATTTAAAAATTTCTATAAATATACACTGTAGTGAAAGACCGAGACTGTGAAGATTGCTGTACCTATGGATGGCCCACAACATCACAGAATGCCTGTACCCACTGAACCATATAAAAGAAACAACAGTTTGGTCCAAATTGACCTGAACTTTAACCATATCATTTTTCTGGGTCTACTTATCCCTTATGTTTTTTTTACCTGTTTAAATAGAACATTTTTACAAGACTGAATACCACCTAGTTTGTACTCTTCTATTTCTAATTGGCAAAACTGAAATATAGAAAGGCAGAGTAGTTTTTATAGGCTTAACCAATTAAACAACTGTGTTTACAGAGCACAAAAGACATACTTTCTATACAACCAGTGAGATAGCCTTATTGAATGATCTGATTCAGTTCTGTTTCAAACAGTACAAGTGTGTCAGGACAAACTGTTACAGTGTGGTGATGTTTTGTGTATGCTTTAAGAAAGAAAGCTTGCCTGAAGATTGTAAGGTATTCAGTTACTAGCTAGCCATAGAAACCAGGCAGTGGTGGCACATATTTTAATCCCAGCACTTGGGATCTCATGCCTTTGCTCTCAGCACTTGGGAGGTGCATATATTTTTAATACCTGCACTAGGGAGGTTAATACAGGAAGCTATATGGTTAGGTAGAGAAAAGAATATATGGCAGAGGAGAAAGGAGCTCAGTCCTTTTGGCCTGTGGATTCTGAAGAAGAAGTCTCTCTAGTGGCTGTGGTCAGCTCAGCTGATCTTTCATCATTTCCCCAATACCTGGCTCTGGGTTTTTATTAAGACAAATTAGGATTCATGCTATATATCTGTTGTCCAAATTTGATGTCAATAATTTGCAAAAAACCCCACTTGCTTTTGGCTTTGCATCTACTAGCATAGGCCAGAGTCACTAAACTGCCAGCTAAGGATTTAGCAGGAATTAGCCACTTTTACATATTCCCTAATGCAGACCTCTTTGGCTTCTCTTCTGGTACATGTTGGGCATTCCCTGACCTCCCTCCTCAGGCTGTTGCCAAACCATATCTGAATCATTATTGTGGCAGATTTTGTGAGATAAACAACTGGGAATTTTTAAATGATAAAATATACTATTTATTATTGATATTATGTAAATGTCAATTCCTACAATTCTTTCAAAGTTATAGAGGATCAGTCTGAGGCTTTTAAACAGCCAACGTTAATATATCTAGTAACCTTAGAGAAACTGCAAATTATATGTATCTGTCAAACTGTGTTAAGAGCTGAATGGAAGATGAACACAAAGAAAATATAGGTGTAGCAATCTTATTTGTATGTCTACCCTTGATAAGCCATGCTTATCATTCTTATCCTCTATATAGTTATTGTTAACTCTTCCACATTTTAAATTCTTTTTACTGTGTTTTTTTTTAATAAATACAAAATAAAGGAAAAAAAAAATAAAAAAAAAATAAATTTATATGTGAAAAAAAAAAAAAAAGAGCTGAATGGAATCTTGTGAAAATGATAGATTCGATGAGACTCAGTGAAGAGATGGTCTCATATGGCATGCATTTGCCTTTTGTGAATCAAATGTTAACTCAAGCCTGGAGATATTTGGTTTCAGAAGTCTTGAAGGGTAGTTCTTAATTACAAAAGAGGACCTAGTGGAAAGATGAGGTCAAGACCATTGAACAATAAAGTTGAGTTGGAAGTATGGAAATTGCCCAAGACCAGCTTCTTGGAGAGGGAGATTATACTGATGTACAAAGGCAATCTCTATATAATGACCACACTCTGGCTTTATATTGTACAACAGCTTTGAATACTTTGAACAGAATTGAATAAGTAGGAAAGAAAATTGAGTCATTTATTAAAGTTATACAGGGCCCAAAAGAAACCACCAATTTCTTACAAAGACTGACTTGAGTAGTAAATAGAATTATACCAAATTTATAAGCTAGACAAATTATAATTGAATCTCTGGTTTTTGAAAAATGGTTGTGCATAATGCAAAATGGTAATAAGGCCATTAAAGTCAAAATCATCATCCCTGTAGAAATGAATTTGAGATGTAATCTATATTGACTCTCAAACATTATAATGCTTGGATAGAAGAGATGATTTTGAGAGGTTTGAAGAGAAATCAAAATGTTAAGTGCTTCAATTTTATTAAATAAGTTTACATACAAAAGAACTATAAGAAGATTTCTAGAAACAAAGATATGATAAGAATAATCTCAACATAATGATGTTCCTTCTGTATTATCAGAAGGTGTGTCCAAGACAAGCATTGGACTAATAAATTTAGATGAAGAAAGAACAAACAAAGTAATTCTTTGCCATCAGAAAATGCATTGACAGGCTTCTCACAGGCATGCATGACAAATTTGGTTCAGCCATTTCCTGTCATTGCAAAGGAATCACCTTTTCAAAGCAAATAAAGAACCCTTTTGCTTATTGTATAAAATCATACTGCTCTAAACAATAAAATAGCTATAGAAGAAAAAAAAGAGGAAACCATAAAGTGAATACTTTAGAAAATTTTTAAATATAAACAAAGATAAAAATCAAAAATATGACTAAATGAAATTGTCATTGATGGTCTTGTAGACACAGGTGCAGGTATGACAATAATTGCATCAGAATGTTGGATCCAGAATCTTGGATTCTATAGGAGTAGGTGCTCAGCATTAGACCATCATCCAAGGAAAAGTAGAGCCCAAGAAGGGTGAAATCCTTAGAGTCAGAAAGACAGAAAGAAAAAAAGACATATGTGACTAACATTGCAATGAATTTATAGGGAATTGATTTGTTACAGCAATGAAGTACCCAGATTAACATTCCTCCAGTCTTTTTTCTTGTTTGTTTGTTTAGAGACCACTAATGAGTGAGTACATCCCCTGCTTATCTTTCTGAGATTGTGATACCTCCCAAGCGGCAAACCACAACCACTGAACAGCTTGGGATCTGAAACACCTTGGACTGACCCTTTGGATCCCACTCCAACTATAGGAACACCTGACTCACTCTTGAGGGAGGGGGGACAAAACTGGATTTGCCAAGAGTGGAGACTGATCCAAGCATTATTGGGTCAGTGGGACCATAGGACTCTCTGCTCCCTGCCCAGGGAGGGGATGGGGAGTTGTGGAGAAGAAAAAATGACCAGATGTGGTGGGAGGGAGAACGGACCTTGAATAAGGATATACAGGGATGGAAAAAAAATTCAGAGGGAAAGCTAAACACAAAGTAAATATATGTATAGCAATCTTATTTGCATTATCACCCTTGATAAGTCATGCTTATGATTTTTATCTTCTTTATAGTTATTGTTAACTTCTCAGAATTTTAAATTCTTTTTACTGTTTTCTTGATAAAATCAAAATAAATAAAGAAAAAAGATACAAATAAAAATAAAAAAAAACCATTCCTCCAGTCTCAGCCAAACCATAAACTAACATGTTTTTAGAAAAAATATTAGAACTCAGTTCAGACCTATGTCCAGAGTGTAATCAGGTGAGCAGATTTCAGCTCCAGGGCCATCCACACAGAGAACCCTTCTCTGAGACCAAGGTCACACATAAGGTTCTAATCTCAGAACTGGCCAGCAGACTGGCCCTAGGCTTTAGCTGGGAGGAGGCTCCCCAAGTGACTCCCTAACAGTAGTGACCTTCTACAGCTGGGCCCCACCTCTAGGGAAAGCTGCATCAGGCACCTTCAAAACAGAGAACTGTGCTTAGAGCCGTGTCCAGAGCAGAGTCAGAGATTGTACAAACAGCCCCCTTGCTCAGAGAAGACAGGAAACAGACAAGCCCTATAGCCACAACTGACTAGGAGCTGACAAAGTGTGAACCATTGAAGCCATGGGCAGATGCCAGGGCAAGAATACATATAACAATATAAAGAACAACAAGGCAACACCAGAAGAAACTGGTGGTTCTATATCACCAAGACATAAACGGAGCAATAAAGAGGAAACAGAAGGAAGCAACAGCAAAAACACCTTTATAAAGATTATAGAAGCATTAAATGAGGATATAAAACTTTTCCTTAAGAGAGAATGACCTGATGTGGTGGGAGGCAGGGACCTTGAATAAGGATATACAAGGATAGAAAATGTGACTTCTTTATTCATAATAATAATAAAAAATTTCCTTAAAGAAATAGAAGAACATATAAACAAAAAATTGCAAGAGATGAACAAATTCTTGAAAAAAAAATAAAGAAAATGAAAAGAAGAAAAACCAAAAAAAATATGAGAAACATTTCAGGAACAAAAAAATTAAAATAGAAGCAATAAAAAAAAGCACAAAATGAGGAAGAGGTGAAAATAGAAAATCTGAAGAAAAGAGTTGGAACTACAGATACAAGCATAACCAACAGAATCTAAGAGATGGAAGAGAGAATATCAAGAAGTGGAAGACTCAATAGCCAAAACAGATACATCAGTCAAAGACAACACCAAAATGAAAAAGCCATAACAAAAATTTTTCAGGAAGTTTGGGACACCATGAAAAGACCTAATCTAAGAATAATAGTAGTAGAAGAAGGAGAGGAATATCAGCTCAAAGGCACAGATAATGTATACAATAAAGTCATAGAAGAAAACTTTCCCAACTTTAAGAAGGAAATGCTTATAAAAATAAAAGATGCTTACAGAAACCCAAATAGATTTGATGCCCCAAAACAGTTTGCTCACCACATAACAATCAAACCATAAAACATACAGAACAAAGAAAAAAATTTAAGAGCTGCAAAAAAAGAGTCAACTTACCTATAAAGGTAGACCCATTAGTATAACACCCAATTATTCAATGGAAACAATGAAAGCAAGAAAGTCCTGGTATGAAGGTATGCAGACACTAAAAGAGTATGGCTGAAAACCCAGACTACTATAACTAGCAAAACTATCAATCACCATAAATGGAATAAACAAGATATTTCATGACAAAGTCAGACTTAAACAATACCTATTCAAAAATCTGGCCTTTCAGAAAACACTAGAGGGAAAACTCAACCTAAGGATCTCAGATATACCCATGAAACCACAAACAATCAATAATCCCACAGAAGAAAAGCACAAAGAAAGAAAATACATACAAGCTTCCACAAAATAACAGGAAATAACAATTAGTGGTCACTAATATCCCTTAATATCAGTGAACTCAATTAACCTATAAAAAGACACACACTAATGTAATGGATACAAAAACAGAAACCATCCTTCTGCTGCATACAAGAAACACACCTCAACTTTAAAGGCAGAAACAGGCTCAGAACAAAGGGTTGAGATCAGATTTTCCAATCAAATGGCCCTAAGAAACAAGCTGGTTTTACCATCGTAATGTCTAACAAAGTAGACTTCAAACTAAAATATATTAAAAGAGAACAAGATGAACATGGCTTATATATCTCTGGAAAAAATGATCAAGATGAGATTTCAATCCTGAATATCTATGCCGCTAATTTAAGGGCACATATCTCTGTAAAAGAAACACTACTAAAGCTCAAATCCCACATCAATTCTTACACTCTAATTGTTAGAGACATTAATACCACACTTTCTCCCTTGGATAGGTAAATGAGGGAGAGATTCCACAGCGAAATGTATTTAATAGATATTTAAAGAAGCTACCACTCAAACACAAAGGAATATACACATTTCTCAGTACCACATGGAACATGCCCTAAAATTGACCACATAATTGGTCATAGGCAAATATCAACAGATATAAAAATATGAAATAATCCCACATGTTATATCAGACCAACATGGCAAAAAGTTAGAGTTCAACAACATCAAAAATAACAGAAAGCCTACCAATTAATGGAAACTAACCATCACCCAACTTAATCACCTCTGGTTCAAAGAAGAAATTATGAATAAATACAAACATCTTTCTAGAATTTAATGAAAATGAATCTACAACGTACCCAAACTTATGGGACACAATGAAAGCAGTCTTAAGAAGAAAATTCATGGCTCTAGATGCCTATATGAAAAAACAAGAGAAATCTCACAATGGAAAACTAATAGCTCAGCTGAAAACCATATAGCAATTTCAAGCAAACTCATTTAAAAGGAGCAGACAGCAGGAAACAATCAAACTTAGTGCTGAAATCAATACAATTGAAACAAAAAGAACAATACAAAGAATCAAAGAATCAAAGAGTTGGTTCTTTGAGAAAGTCAACAAGATAGATAAACCCTTATCCAAACTAACCAAAAAGCAGAGCGAGAGACATTATCCCAATCAACAAAATCAGAAATGAAAAGGGGGACATAACAGATCACCAGGAAATCCAGAGAATTATCAGATCATACTTTGAAAATCTATAGTCAACAAAAATGAAAAACCTAGAAGAAATGAACAGCTTTTAGATCAGGTAACATTTACCAAAATTAAATAATAATCAGATTAAATACTGAAACAGAACTATAACCCTAAAGGGAATTTAAGCTGTTGTTAATAGCCTTCCAAGTTAAAAAAGACAAAGTCCAGATGGTTTAAGTGTAAAATTCTACCAGAAATTCAAAGAACAACTAATACCAATACTCCTCAAACTGTTTCATACAGTAGAACCTGAAGAAATATGGCCAAACTCTTTTTGTGAGGTCACAAAGACCCCAATACCCAAGCCACTCAATGTTACAACAAGGAAAGAGAATTACAGACCAATTTCCCTTATAAATATTCATGCAAAAATTCTCAACAAAATACTGGTAAACTGTATACAACAACATGAAAAAATATCATCCACCACGATCAAGTAGACTTCATCCCACTAATGCAGGGATGGTTTAACATATGTAAAACCATCGATGTCATCCATTATATAAAGAAAATGAAGGAAAAATACCACATGATCATATCCTTAGACACTGAAAATGCCTTTGACAAAATCCAACAATCCTTTAAGATAAAAGTCTTGGAGAGATCAGGAATACAGGGAAAATATCTAAATATCATAAAGCCTATTTACAAGAAGCCAACAGCCAACATCAAAATTAATGAAGAAAAACATTAATAATGAAGGGAAAGCAATCTCACTAAAATCAGAAACTGTACTAGGGTGTCCTTTATAACTCTTTTCTATTCAAGAACTTTTTAAAGTTTTAGCTAAAGCAATAAGAGAATAAAAGAAGTTTAACTGGATACAATTTGGAAAAGAAGATATGAAACTATTCTCTGCCATGCTCCTGTATAGGTAGGATCAACATAGTAAAAATTGTAATTCTACCAGAAGCAATGTACAGAATCATTGCACTTCCCATTAAAATCCCAGCACAATTTTTTCACAGACCTTGAAAGAATAATACTCAATTTCATCTGGAATAATAGGAAAGCCAGGATTGCCAATACAATTTTGCTCAATAAAACAACTTCAAGAAGCATCACCATCCCCAACCTCATGCTATACTATAGAGCTCCAGTAATAAAAACAGCCTGGTACTGGCATAAAAACAGACTTGTAGATCAGTGGAATCAAAATGAAGATTCTAACATTAACCCAAAATCCTATGTACACCTAAACTTTGACAATGAGGCCCACAATATTCAATGGAAAAAATGATAATATATTTAACAAATGGTGTTGTCATAGCTGTATGGTAGTATGTAGAAAAATGCAAATAGATCCAAGCCAATCACCCTGCACAAAACTCAAATCCAAGGGGATCAAAGACCTCAACATAAACACAGCCAAACTGAATTTGATAGAAAAGAGAGTGGGAAATACCCTCCAATAAATTGGCACAGGAGACATCCTCTGAAATATAACACCAGTAGCACAGACACTAAGATCAACAACCAGTAAGTGGGACCTCCTGAAACTGAAATGTGTCTGTAAAGCCAAGAACACAGTCAATAAGACAAAACAACAGGCTACAGAATCAAAAAAGGTTTTCACCAACCCTACAAGTGACAGAGGACTGGTCTCTAAAATATATATAAAATTCAAGAATCTAGAGCCCAAACCATTGAATAACTGAATCCAAAAACGGGGTTCAGAACTAAAAATGGAATTCTCAGCAGAAGAACTACAAATGGCTAAAAGGCACTTGAAAATTTGCTCAACATCTTTAGCCATCAGAGAAATGCAAATCAAAACAACTTTGAGATACCACCTTACACCTGTCTGATTGGTTAAGATGAGATACCACCTTACACCTGTCTGCTTGGTTAAGATACAAAACACAGATGATACCCTACGCTGAAGAAGTTGTGGAGCAAGGGGAAAAGTACTCCATTTTTGGAGAGAGTGTAAGCTTCTTCTGCCACTCTGGAGTGTAGTGTGGTGGTTTCTCAGAAAACTGGGAATCAATGTCCCCAAGGATCCAGCAATACCACTATTGGGCACATACTGTAAAAATGCACATTCACACTCCAAAAATATTAGCTCAACTATGTTCATTCCAGCATTATTTGTAATAGCAAGAACCTGGAAACAACCTAGATGCCCCACAACTGAAGAATGGATTAACAAAGTGTGGTACATCTACACAATGTAGTACTACTTAGCAGTCAGAAAAAATGAAATCCTAAAATTTGCAGGCTAGTGGATGGATATGGAGAATATCCTCCTGAGTGAGGCATCACAAACCCAGAAAGATAAGGAGGGGTTGTACTCACTCATTAGTGGACTTTAAACAAAAAGCAAAGCATACTCAAGGTGCAAACCACAAGCACTTAACATCTTGGGACCAGAAGCACCTTGGACTGGCACCTTGGAGACCATTCCCTTCTGAGGAACACGTGACCCAGTCTTGATGTTGGAGTGAATGAATGGGATTTGCCAGGAGTGGATATTGAATTTAGTCACCTTGGGACCTTGGGACTTCCTGCCCTTGCTGGGGAGGAGATAAGGAGATGGGGAGAAGAGAGAGTGACTGGGAGGGGCGAAGGGAGTTTCAACAAGGGGATACATGGACAAAAAATGAGACTTTATTCATAATAAAAAACATATAAAAAAGAAAAAATATTAGAAAATATTTTTTAGAACAGTCACCAACCATTTGAGTTGTACAAGAAACAGTCAATATAGCTGCTGATTTTTCAAAGGCAACAACAGCTCTACCTCTAAAATGGTCAACAGAAAACCTGTATCAATTAAGCAATGGCCTCTAACATCAGAAAAATTGAAGGCCTTAGATTTCTCCTGTATTTGTTATTTAAAAGGAAATCTGGAAATTAGAGATTGGTAACAGATCTAAGTAAGACCTGTTAACAAAGTGTTTCATCCAATGGGCTTGCTACAGTCTAGAATTTCTTTCCCTTTGTTACCTTAAAATGGCCTCTTATAGTTATCAATTGAAAAGAATGTTTCTTTACTATGTCTCTACAAGAAAAGGACAGAAAACTTTTCCTTCACAGTACCTACTTATAATAATTCTTGGCCTGTTAAGAAATACCAATGGAGGGTCTCTTAAAGGAAATGTTAAATAGCTTCACCCTGTGCCAGTATTTTTGTGCAACTTGCCATTAGACATGATATGTAATAAGGTCCTCAATCTATAGTTTACTATTACAAAGATGACATCTTACTAGCTGATTCAAATGTAGATACAGTTGTTCAAAGAAGTAAAGAAATGGTCTAAATTAGGAGAGATTAGTAATAGACTCTAAGTAACTTTCAAAAATTTCTAGGAAATATTTTCAATTTACAGCCCACTATTGGGATAGAGAATCATGAAATGAGTAATTTGTTTTAATTATTATATGTTTACAAAGACTTAAATAGTTCAAGAGAATTATCACCTGAAGATGAGAGAGAATTGGCTTTGGTGGTAAAGAAATTACAGAAGTCACATTTGGGTATCTATTGTTATATCTCCCTTTTCATTTTTAATTCTGTTAATTTGGATACTTTCTCCCTGCCTTTTGGTTAGTTTGGATAAGGTTTTGACTTTCTCAAAAGACCAACTCTTTGATGCATTGATTCATTTTATTGTTCTCTTTGTTTCTATTGTATTGATTTTAGCTCTAAGTTTCATTTTTCCTGTTCACTCCTTTTAGGTGAGTTTGCTTCTAACTGTTCTAAAACTTTCACCTGTGCTATTAGTCTCTTGTGTGAGATTTCTCTAGGTTTTTCATATAGGCATTTAGTGCTATGAGTTTTCCTGTTAACACTTCTTTCATTGTGTTCCATATGTTTATGTATGTTGTGGATTCATTTTCATTAAATTCTAGGAAGTCTTTGATTTCTTTCTTAACTTCTTCCTTGATCTGGATGTTGTTCAATTGAGAGATGCTCAGTTTCCATGAATTTGTAGGCTTTCTGTGACATTTTTTTTTTGTTGAACTCTAACTTTAGACCATGGTGTTCTGATATGATAGAAGGGGTTATTCCCATTTTTTGTATCTATTGATATTTGCTTCATGACTGAGTATGTGGTCAATTTTAGAGAAAGTTCCATGGGGTGCTCAGAAATATGTATATTTTTTTGTATTTGGGTGGAAGTCCATCTGGGTCATAACATTTTTTATATCTGTTATTTTTGTATCCACTGTGTTAGGGAATGTCTTTTTATAGGTCAATTAAGTCCACTGATATTAAGGGATATTAATAACCACTGGTTATTACTTCCTGTTATTTTTGTGGTTGGCATGTTGTATTTCCCTTATATGAGTTTTTCTTCTGTGAGATTATTGTTTATAGTTTCATCAGTGTATCTCATTTCCTTAGTTTGGTGTTTTCTCTCTAGTGCTTTCTTTATAGCTGAATTTGTGGATAGGTATTGTTTAAATTTGGTTTGGTTGTGGAATATCTTAGGTATTGTTTAAATTTGGTTTGGTTGTGGAATATCTTGTTTACTTTATCTATGATAATTGATAGTTTTGCTGAGTATTGTAGTCTGGGTTGGCAGCCATGCTTTTTTTAGTGTAACATCTGACCAGAATCTTCTTGCTTTCATTGTTCCCATTGAATAGTGTGGTGTTATTCTGATTGGTCTGCCTTTGTAGATAATTTGGCCTTTTTCTTTTGCAGCTCTTAGCATTTTTTTTTTATGCTGTAGGTTTAGTGACTTGATTATTATGTGGCAAGCAGACTTTTTGTGGAGGTCTCAGCTATTTGGTGCTCTGCAAGCTTCTTGTACCTTTATAGGCATTTCATTCTTTAGGCTGGGAAAGTTTTCTTTTATGATTTTGTTCAATATATTTTCTGTGCCTTTGATATGGTATTCTTTTTCTTTCATACCAAATATTCTTAGGCTTGACCTTTTCATGATGTCCCAGATTTCCTGAACATTTTTTTGTAATGGCTCTTTTGGCTTTAGTGTTTCCTTTAACTGATGTATCTATTTCTACTATTGAGTCTTCTACTACTATTGAAGATTCTCTTTTCAATCTCTTGCATTCTGTTGTTTATGCTTGTATCTGTAGTTCCTGTTTGTTTCTTCATGTTTTCTATTGACACCTTTGCCTTGGTTTGTGCCTTCTTTATTGCTTCTATTTTAAATTTTAATTTCAAGATTGTTTCTTTTACCTGTTTGTTTTTCTTCTTTTTTTATTTTCTTTCAGAGATTTGTTCATCACTTTCAATACTTTTTTGTATTTTCTTCTCTTTCTTTAAGGAAGTTTTTTTAAATCCTCTTTTAAAACTTCTATTGTCTTCATAAAGTTGTTTGTAAAGTTCTTTCCTTTTGCTTCTCTTCATTGTTATGCTCAGGTCTTGATATTGTAGAACCACCAGCTTCCTCTGATCGTGTCTTGTTGATCTTTGTATTGTTTTATATATATACATATATAACAATATATATGTATATATACATATATATTTTTGGATGCCTGTTACTTCTTTCTCAGTTCACTCTTAGTCAATTTTTGTTCTGGTATCAGTCAGATGTGTTCCTGGGGGATGTGTGTCTTCAGTAATTACAGGGGCTGCTCTTTATCAGCTCTTATTTGGCTATAGGCCAAGGAGCTGTTTGTCTCCAGTTGTCACAGGGGATGTTCCTAGTTGACACTTAGTTTGGTCTTAGTCAGCTCTTAGTCAACTGTGGACCTCCTGACTTGTGGGTGGGTTGTGATGATGTAGATTATAGTTTGGGTGAGGTTTGGATTCTTAGCTCTTAGTCTGCTGTGGATGGGAGGCTCTTATTCAGCTGCATATGAGAAGGCTTTGGGTGATCCAGCTGTTGCCTTTATTTTTGTTTAAGACATTAAAATTCCTTACTTAGTAAAAAACTTACACCCAAGTTGTGGTTTCCCATCTTTGCCATGTTCTCTCCTCAGAACCCTGAAGCAGCATAAACAGCATACCACACAAACCTCTGATACCAGTTTCTCTCTAAGGCCAAGACTGAAGGCATTAAAGCTTTTTCTAAGTTATAAATTTTGTATGAAAATTTATGATTAATATATATTAAACATTTTGTCATGTTATTAATTGTCATATAGACTATAAGCTGATTTTAGAAAAAGGACTCCATCTTGCTTCCTTTAGATGATTTTGGGATTGAGTCTCTAACAATTTTCTGCAGTGAACTATGACTATTTTTAACAGCAGTCTTCAAAGTATTCAAAAGGATAATGGCACAATGACAATTCCACCAAGACTATGACAATGCCACTAGGCTGACAAATATCACATAAAGATAAGCTTTGTACTAAATCCTCATCATGATAATTTCAAGCTTCACAAACTACTCTAGTCAGGACTTAAGAAAAGTCCTGTACTTTCCCCTTATGTAGAGACTTGACAACAAATGATACATCTAACTCTCCCATGACTTGACAATTAACCCATATTCTTCTTTTTGGGATCACCTGAAGATACCATTACTCCCAAACAGCAGAAATTAAATTTAAGAATATGATTTCCTCACTATCAAGAGGTAGTATGGGTAATATTTGATTGATTGGGTTATTAATAACTGTCATTGTTTAGGGTGGTTGGTTACAAGTTGTTATTAATTTTCAGAAAAAAATCTGAACAAAGGAAATTAGATTCAGGATTCTTGTTTAAAAAAAGAAGATACATATGAGGTAGGATTATGCAGTCTATTCTAAAAAGAAAAGAGAAATATGGATATGATAGGCTAAAAAGGAAAATTAGTGAATCTACTCCTAAAAAGCCACTACTAGTTTCAAATATTTTACATTGGATTGAATTTTTCTATAGTGTAGACAAATTGTGTATATTGATACAAATTTGAGATTAGGTTTTTTAGAATATATGGTAGTAACATTTCTACTTTTGTTCAAGTTATTGTACCTATTCAATACATTTAACAATTTTATGCAAATTTCTAGTTCTTGAAAGTTATTATTACCAAGTAATTAGAATATAAAGAAATACAGGCTAGTAGTTAGTTACCTATTACAATTGAACTTGTAGTCATATTATGTATGCTTTCAAGATCAAATAGAGATAAATTTTAAATGAGCGGGTAACTTTTACATACTTTTGTGATCTATAGAATATGGATTTTAAGATGTTTAATAACATAGGCTTTTTTCTTCTTTATTTATTTTGTATTTATCAAAAAATAGTAAAATGAATTTAAAATGCTGAAAAGTTAATAATAACTATAAAGAGGATAAAAATCATAAGCATGACTTATCAAGGGTGATAATGCAAATAAGATTGCTACACATATATATACTTTGTGTACTTTGTGTTCAGCTTTCCCTCTGAATTTTTTTCCATCCCTGTATATCCTTATTCAAGGTCCCTTCCCCCTCCTACCACATCAGGTCATTTTTCTTCTCCGCAACTCCCATCCCCTCCCTGGGCAGGGAGTAGACAGTCCTATGGTCCCATTGAACCAATAATGTTTGGATCAGTCTCCACTCCTGGCCAAATCCAGTTTTGTCCATCCTCCCTCAAGAGTGACTCAGGTGTTCCTATAGTTGGAGTGGGGTCCGAAGGTTCTTTTTTATGACAATGACACACGTCTGGTTCTGGCAGCACCAATCTACTTCAGAGAAAATTATCAGCATAGAAAAAACTTCTTATGGAGTTTACTTTCTTTGTGGCAAAATTTATCCACTGGGCAAAAAACTTCCCTTGTCTCAACTTCTGACAGTATACTGTCCAAAATGGACAAGCAATACACAACATAAACTACTGCTAAACTTTGACAAGACAAGGTAAGATAGTCCTTCAGAAAACCCGGATTCACAACAAGTCTGTCAGATATGCTAGGCCTGTAGGCTGAAGATGGATACTCCATCATTGCAGAGGAAACTTGGGTGACTGTCTAAGCAGCCAGATGACTCTGTAATTTCTCACATTTTTTGAAAGCTGTTTGCTTGCCCTTCCTGCTTATTCAGTTAATATTATTTTCTTCTCATGTCTCTGATGGAGTTGAAGACTCTATAGTTATACTTTTCATTGTTAATAAATTTAGAAAAGAAACTCACTAAATATGTATGAAGTATATAAATTTGAAAGGCATAAAATAATAGTTTTTAGTTGGTAATACAAGTTAGGATAGAAAGTAAATTAGGTACAACATTTTGGACACACCAAGATAGGATAAATAATAAAGTATTGGCTCTAAATTTGTCAAATATTAATGGACTAGATATTATTAATGTAATTATTGCCTTATATAGTTATTGCACTTATTGTATATAGTTTTTAAATATTAGTTGTCTCATGTTAGAAAAGTAGAGAAAATGTGGAAATATTTTGGTTATGTTTAAACAAATAGAGCTTGCCTGAAGATCAGTGGGCAAAGTCACTAGCTATCCATGGAGGCCAGGCAGTGGTGTTACACACCTTTAACAATAACACTTGAGGTTACATGTTTTTGCTCTCAGTACTTGGGAGGCACATGTTTTTATTCCCAGGAGTAGAAAAGTTGAGATAGAAAGTGATGGACTGAGAAAGGACTATAAGGCAGGGGGATACAAGAGCTTAGTTACTTCAGTCTGAGGATTCAGTAGAGATAAGAAATTTCTGGTGGACTTCTGCTCAACTTTTGTGATCTTTCAACATTTACCCCAATATCTGGATCTAGGTTTTTTATTAAAACCAAGGAGGATTTGTGGTACATTCAAGGAATACTAAGTTAACATAGTTATTTTCTAATATTTAGTTTCTAGTTACTCTAAGTTTTCTGAATCTCTATGCCATGACAGATTGTAGAATTTCTTCTATCATAATAGGAAAAGCTTTCTCTGCATCTGTGAAATGGCCCAGTGGGTGAGGGCGCATGTTTTTAGGGCTGATGTTCTGAGTTTGATTCCCAAGACTTACATGGTATAAAGAACTAATTATAGCAGATTCTCTTCTGGCTTTCACATGTGTGCCATGGCATATTTCAATCCCAATGTATAAATAAGTAAGTATAATATTTTAAAGTAAAAAAGTTAGAAAAAATTATTTTTTTTCCTAGAGACTTTGTCCTCAGTCTTAGTGTTCCAGAGAAAGGAGTGAACTATTATTTGAGAAATCTCTACCATGAAAGGAGAGAGGTGCAAGTATACTTTATAAATGAATTCCAGAAAGAGAAGAGAAACTAATGTGCAGAGAGATGATATAAATTAAGGAACTTGATTTCACTCTGTAGAGTTGGGAAGCAAGTACGTAATCAAAACCAAAAAGCACAGTGCCTTTTCACCTCTTTCATTGTCTTGAGCACTGCATGTAGTGCAGAGGCCATAGGCTAGCAGCACCAGAGGAAGACAGATAAATAGATAAACTTAGCTGTTTGTTACCTGCACATAGTACATGTCAGGTTCAGAAATTTCCTGCTATTTCCTGTTCTGGAAAATTTTATATCAACTTGACACATGCTAGAGTCATCTGAGAGAAGGAAACATTAATTAAGGAAATTCACTATAAGATCTGGCTGTAGAAAAACTTGTAAGGCATTTTATTAATTTGTAATTGACAGGGATGTCTCAGATCATTGTGGGTGGTGCCCCGCCTTGGCTGCTAATCCTGACTTCTCTAAAAATACAGGCTTAGCATGCTATAATGAGCAATTCAGGAAGCAGCACTCCTCCATGGCCTCTACATTAACTCCTCCCTTCATTTTTCTGCCCTGTTTAAGTTGCTGTCTTCATTTCCTTCATTGATGAATTGCGACATGGAAGTGTAAGCTGAACAAACCCTTTTCTCCTCATTTCTTTTTTGGTCATGGTGTTTTGTTGCAGCAATGGAAACCCCAATTGATTTTTTTTCCATATAGAAAGGTCAGACTGTAGAGATGTTTATAGGTAGGGACTTTGAGATTGTACCACAGCAAACATGGGGTGTAAGTAACTCTTTGGTATGCTGACTGTATTAATTTCTTATGAGTGTATAGCATTGGCCTATTTCACTGTCTCGAGAGACATTTATAATGATCTAGGAGAGAGGGGGCTTAAAGATTCCAAACACAAAAAGTGTAACTCAAAGGTACAGTATCTGCCTAGTATTCACAAAGTATTAGTTCCATTCTCAGTACACACACACACACACACACACACACACACACACACACACACACACCACACTCACACTGATTTATTTGTTCTGTAGAAACTGTATGTTTGTGTTGAAATTTTACCATTTCCTCAATTAATGTATATATAATTGTCATATGCCAGAGAAAAAACTTTTATGCTTAGAACTTATATTGCCCTTATGTCTTTATTTGTGTGTGTGTGTGTATGTGTGTGTGTGTGTATGCACATGTATGTGTGTGTACTGTTATAGCCGTAAGACAATTTTTAGGAGTTAGTTTTCACCTTCCACCACGTGAATCCTAGGAATTGAACTCAGATTTTTGGGCTTGACAGCAAGCACCTTCCCATAAGAATCGATCTTGTTGACTTAAAAAATTAAATAAAAAGAGTCATCAGTCCCCTTTGTGATTAACATGGGTCCTTGCTTTGTATATAGAGCACCAACAATCAAATACCAGAGTTTTAGAACTCCATTATTCAAGAATGTGGAATAGAGACTCTTTGATATAAACAAACTAGACTACAAATAGCGCTGTTCATTTGAAATAGAAATATTATAATCCAGGAGAACAAGGGGGAATAAATAACAACTAGACTGCATTAAGTATAAATTAGGCATAGAGCTCAAAATAAAAAAAAAAGTTTTTGCTTAAATGACCTTAACAATGCAGAGTATTATGCAAAGTTATAATTGAAAAATTGAAACCATGTCTTGTGTACTATGAAACCATACATAGAGAAGTAAAGTTTTTAGTAGATGGTAACACACTGAGCATGGATTCAGAACAAAGTATGTTTTTGCTGTGTCATCTGTAATGGCTGTTGCTACTTGGACCAAGATAATTGCTATCTTTTTAGGGCTTTATAGTCTAGATAAAATTATAGAGCCATGATCTCGTCCAACTCTGTAGAACTTTGCTTGAGTTCAAGCTGGCCTCACTGGTCCATTACCACAAGGTTTCCCCAGAGAGTCTCCTAATACTGCAAATGAGAAAATTACATCTTCACAGTCTATAGGTTGTAGCTCCTCAGGGTTATACCGAGTTTCTTATTGATGCTTTTACAGTATTAAAGGCTGTAAATGAACTGTTTATCTCTGTATCTTATCCAGTTTATCATGAGCTGCTTTGTACTTTAGCTACAATCTCAAAGAATTTGCTTTAAACTTCAGGGGCCTCATAGGCTTAGAACTGTACCTACTATTCCTTTTCTGCCTAATTAAAGTATATAGATAATAGGTTTCCTTTATTCAGGGTACTTTAATACATGACTTTTGTCAGTATAGTGACATGTATTTGAGGCAATAATTGTTCAGGTAATCCAGTTTTTTCTGCTTATATTTCAATCAACATATGAACTTAGTAGAAAGGGCACCTTCTAAATAGGTAACATTTTATGTGTTATTGTGTGTTGATATTTCTTACAAAATTCACACATTGAAGTTTTAATCCCCACTACTGTTAGGTGTAACTACATAGTCATCTCTCAATGTCCATGGGGCTTTGTTTACAGGATCAGAATTATTCTGAAATCTACAGATATTCACATTTCTTATAAAGAGTCACACCATGCTTACACAGAACCTATGCACATCCTTCTGTGTGATTTTTGTCAATTTCTAGTTATAGTTCTTAGAATAAAGTCAGTGAAATGCATACAGTCATTTTACTGTTTCATTTAAAATGTCCAAAAGAAATGTCTGTATACATTAAGTATGTGAGTATAAAGCAAAGAAAATTTTAATATTTGAAATTTGGTTGAGTCTTCCATGAGTAAGAAGAACCATTGTATTTGTAAACCAGGTCATTCGATGTGTAATTATATTAAAACAACCATGCTAGGTTAAGGTCCTGTCCCAATATTAATACTGTCTTTACAAGAAGAAAACTTGAATTTGTTATGGTAGTCAGATTTGGCTAGGCAGGCATCACTTTTACCCCATTTGCATCTGTCCCATCAAGTGCTGCATCTATATATTAAAAACATATTTCTAGATATAATACTCTTTATGACTAAAAACATTGTGATGAGTTACCTTATTCTTAAATAATTATGTCAACAAGAGTTATGGAAAGGGAAAGCAGAGAATAGAGGTGAGGTGAGAGAAAATGTAGGATAGATAAATATGACACAATTTAGAGAGATTTGAAAATGAAAACTGAAT
The DNA here is from genome assembly GCA_004025045.1 of Sigmodon hispidus. NCBI lineage: Eukaryota > Metazoa > Chordata > Mammalia > Rodentia > Cricetidae > Sigmodon > Sigmodon hispidus. Next base: position 595 of record PVIH01011924.1, on the reverse strand, counting down.
ACTAAGACATATTAATATCATCCATGTACATGGATAATATAGGTCAGATTATCCAGAAGTATATATTTTTATAAATTAGATCTGTTTTAAGATAATTTCACACATGTTCACAATATATATCAGCTACACTCACCTACTTCTTTGTCACCTCTCTCAATCTTTCCTCTCCATAAATCTATCTCATGTCTATGGGTAAGAAGCCAATAATCTAAGTTGCGCTTTCAAGAGGTGGAGGTCACCAAATGTACACCTACCATAAACTAGAGTTGTCGGTAGTGCCACTGGGAGTGTTGACGAGGGAGGTCGCTCCGCTGCTTCTGCGCTACTCGAGCTGTGACCACTACGAGCTAGTGCCGAGTACGCGGGCAGGCCATCATGTCACGTTACAGGCGCTACGGAGGAGAAACCAAGGTGTATGTTGGTAACCTGGGAACTGGTGCTGGTAAAGGAGAATTAGAAAGGGCATTCAGTTACTATGGGCCCTTAAGAACTGTATGGATTGCCAGAAATCCTCCAGGATTTGCCTTTGTGGAATTCGAAGATCCTAGAGATGCAGAAGATGCAGTTCGAGGATTGGATGGGAAGGTGATTTGTG
>PVIH01011923.1:0-66317 GCA_004025045.1 Sigmodon hispidus | reverse complement strand
TGTGTGTGTGTGTCTGTATGTGTATGTCTGTGTATGTGTGTGTGTATGTCTCTGCATGTCTGTGTGTATCTATGTGTTTGTGTGTGTCTGTATGTGTATGTCTGTGTGTGTCTGTATGTCTGTGTGTGTCTCTGTGTGTGTGTATGTGTCTGTATGTGTATGTCTGTGTATGTGTGTGTGTGTATGTCTCTGCATGTCTGTGTGTATCTATGTGTTTGTGTGTGTGTCTGTATGTGTATGTCTGTGTGTGTCTGTATGTCTGTGTGTGTCTCTGTGTGTGTGTGTGTGTGTCTGTATGTGTATGTCTGTGTATGTGTGTGTGTATGTCTCTGCATGTCTGTGTGTATCTATGTGTTTGTGTGTGTGTGTGTATGTGTATGTCTCTCTGTGTGTGTATACACTCATGCATATGTATAGAGGTCAGAGGTTGATGTGAAGGTCCAAGGTTGATGTCATGTGTCTTCCCTAATAGCTTTCCATTTTATTATTCTGAACTTCTTATTCAACCTGGAGCTCACTAATTGACTGTCCTAGCTGAACAATGAGCTCCTGGACTCCACTGGATGACAGACATGTGCTACTACGCCAAAACCTTTTTACATGGATGTCTTTGCGGCCCAGTGAGGCAGGCCTTCTGGATGAGGCCTGAATATGGAGGAGTTATCTGGCATTGGTAACTCGAAGCAGACAGAGAAAGCTTGAAGGCTGGAGCTCAGGGATGCAGGGACAGTGCACACCCACCATCCAGGAAGTCCTAACCCTGCTGGATCAGAGCCAATGGGATGGCCTGCCCTCACAACATGGCCACTGGTGTGACAAAGCTGCCCTGTACAGCTCCTGTGCCTGTCTCCTGGTCCTACACACTCACTTTTAGAGGCCCAGTCTTGGATGTTCAGCTAGATTTGCTGAGGGCCGTTGTGTGTGTGACAGTGCTTTATGGCCACTAAGGTCAGGGAAAGAATATGCCACTGCATAGTGCAGGTGTTGGGGTTCAGTAGGCACCCATTGGGATTTCAAGGCTTCTGTGTTCCCAAGCAAGGGCTTGAACAGAAACACGTGAATGGAGGCAGAAGTGAAGACATTTTATTAACAAAGAGAGAGCATATCCAAAGGAGGAAGCGGGCTGGGGAGAAGTATCAGTTCAACAATGCCATGCAAAGGACAGGCTTTTACACTGCAGGTTTCAATCCATTTGCATAGTGCAGACTTTTCCTGGCATGTTCCATCTGTAACCTGCCATCCTTGGCGATGGGGTCCAGTCTCTTCCCACCAGATCCTTTTACCATATGCTAATCCATAGAATATGATGTAAGGTTTTGGGGATCAGGGATCATACTCTCTGCTTCATTCTTCTGCCTCAACTAGAGGTAGCCCAATACATAAGAATCTTCTGCAGTCATGGTTCTGGGAGTCAAGGGCTTAGCCAGGCAAGACAGCCCTGGCCTGAAGGAACTGCTTTGGCCCCTCAAAGCTCTTTCTTCTTTCCTCCTCCTAGATAACCCGTTCCTAGTTTTGGACACATGGGTTTTCCTGACTGAACCTGATTGCCAGCGTGCCCTGCTGTCAATGCAGCCACGGAATGGAAGAGCGCTAGGCCAAAACCAGCCATGCAAACATGCTACATGCTTCCACCATGTCCCTGCAAGTGGGGATGCAGATTTGCACACAAGTGGCTGTCCTGCTGCTCACTACCGGGTTCACCTGCACGCTCTTCCACATAAGAGTATGTTGAAAAGGACTATATAACACTATGCTTTCCTACAGCCTGAATATCCATCAGTATCCATGAGCCATCTTTTAATGAGACACAGCCTGGCCACAAGAAGAGCCAGGACTCTGTCCTGTGAGTAAAGCTTTGGCACAGGGTGTAGGGAAAAAAAAAAAGGCAAGAATGCAGAAGGGAGCCATCTCTGTGTAGCTGGGTTAGACAATAGATACCTTTGTGTTCACTCGTGTGTGCCACAGTGGCCATCCTGCAGAGGGAGGAACCAGACAAAAGGGAGGCTTCAGAGAATATATTCCCCATGCTCCTTTGGTACCTTGGAGCCTTGGCATCTATGCAAAGCCATATATAGATGTACTGTGTGCTCAAAGGATCTCATTTGAGTAAGCTGATTATTTACAAATGATCCTGGCACTCCAAGCAGGACAAGAGGCAGACAGTCTGCAACCTGAAGGTGGGCCATCCTGTTGCCGCTGATTCAGGGGCTTCTGAGGCCCCTGGACATTGAACCCAAACTGGTCCCAGGTCTCTCGGGTCCTCTGAGCCTCCCTAGTCCCACCAATGCAACACATGAGACGGATAAGTCCCAGTTACAGCAGGCCCTTGCTCCATCAGGGCATAACCCCCAGCTCCTCAAGCCAGGAACCCAGGGCTCATTTCTCTGAAGGATGTGGACAGGGTGACTCTCCCCATCTCCTCAGGCTTGGGCCAATTTTGTCTGAGCTGGCGCCTGAGTTTGCTTATCTTACCATAATGAATGGGTGTTCCCAGGCTAATAACAGGCAAGGAGGGATGCCCTGGAGAGCTAACCCCACAGTCTACATCAAAACCATGCACTGGCAGTGAGAGACACTGGTGGTTGGGGTCTATACAACTAGACCTCCTATGTTTATACCACTGTACCTCAGAGAGTCTGGACAGATCCTCTCATTGGAGTGTTAAGCCACTCAAATCATAGCCTATACTCTGGACAGTCTTTAGAGCAGATGACATGTCCACACTGTGTTGGCCTATGGCGAAGGACTGGGCTGCTGGGTCAAGGCCTTCTGTGTTGGCTGAAACAGAGTAGGTTGTAGGGGAAGGTTCAATCATACATTGACCAGTGTGTCTTACAAAAATAGGAGTTATTGATCTCAAAAAATATGTGCATCTTGGGCCTGGGAGGACACTAATATGGTTAACTCAGACTAATTGAATTGATGAGCTCCAAGTTCAGTGAGAGACTGCCAAAAAAAAAAACATTTAAAAAGGTGAAAATTAATTGAGGAAGACATCCAAGTTGGCTTTCGGCCTCCAGATGCATGCATACACATGCACCGTGCATGCACCTGTACGCATGCTCACACATGCACACAAATGTGCATCTTGACAAGTGGGTCATCTGCTGGAGTGGCTTCATTGTTAGACTTTGAAGTTTAAGCTTTGCTGAGAGCCAGGCTTAAAAGCTCTAGGGGTGGGGGGTAGCACCATCTGTGGGTCCCAACCAGACGTTCTGTCAGTTCCTGTGAGTGTGATGCCCCTGCTACTTCTCCCAGGTCCTCCCTGACCCCAGAACACACAGACCCCACAGGTGACAAATAAGTCCTCATATCTCATTCTGGCTGCAGGTTTCCAACATCTCATATGACCTTCCCAAGCCCTTACTCCATACTTGAAAGGGCCAGCCAGGGGTAATGCTACTTCTGTCTACTTATAGCATCCTTGGAATCTGGAATTCTCTGTCTATATAGCCCTGCAGTGTTTAAATGTAAGTAACTGGACCCTTAGCAAAAATCTTGGAGGTTGGATTTGACCAAATGTGACAGATCAGGACTAGGACCCATCTGCCAGCCTTTCATGTACTCTGTGTGTGTGCCTTTTCTGACCCAAATAACAAAACAGAAAGTCATAGGGTTTCTCACAGAAGTAAGAGCTCATCTCAAATAAATGGGTTGCAACAGAAACTAGTCACTATTAATTAAGTGCAGACAGACAACTTACCTATTTAAAAAATAACCCATTTATTAAAAGGCAATTAGTAAGGCTGGAATTCCCGCTGAGCATCCCACTGCCTTAGAGAAGGGGGACCCAGCAGCTACCCTACTTACAGAAAGAGGAAGTCAAAACCAGCCAGGACATGGGTCCCACAGACCATTGCACTCAGTGGGTGAAGCTTTGAGGAAGATGCACGAGCTGTCTAAGGGTGTGGATGAGGCACCTCTGCAAGGAGACTGTACGTGCCTAGAGACTCCTCCAGCCATCTCCTTTTACCCTGCACACAGTCAGCACTGCAGCTTCACTGTGGTCCATCCTGGTGGAAGGTGTCCATTCATGGCCTCCCAGTGGCAAATATCTGGAGTCCTGCCATACAGATGGAAAAAGCTGAGAGGTTAATTAAACTGTTTGTTATCACATGTGGAGTTGGCTTTGTGGCCAGGAGCTGCAGGGAGCCCTGACTCCCAATGACCCTAGCTGAGTCTGGGAAGGCTGAAGGATTCAGCTCCCATGCCAGCTGGAGAAGCCCCTGGGGCGAGTCCGTGGAGTGGCTTTCTTTCCATTCCTGTAATTTATAATTCCTTTGTTCTTCTGCTTTACCAGGAATTCAAAGATGAGTCTGTCAAGAAAGTTGAAAAGCAAATTATTTATATTATTAAACTATTTTCTTCCTGTTTTCCTCCCTTCCTCCCTCCTTCCTTCCTTTGAAACAGGGTCTTGCATAGCACAGGCTAGCCATGAACTCCCTGGGTAGCCAAGGCTGACCTTGAACAGCTGATCCTTTTGACCCTGCTTCCAGAGTGCTGGGATCACAGGCATAAACTACCACATCTGGCTTATGGATCGCCGGGACTAAACTCAAATGTCACACATCTAGACAAGCACTCCACCAATGGAGTTACAGCCCCAGCTCTGGTTTCAATTGTTATTTGGAGAAAAACAAAACACCTTACACTTCAACCAACGAAAGGATACACGGGGCAGTTTCTGAACAGGGACACACTTTGAAATACTGGGAAGCATAAACAGCATCTCATCACCCTAGGCCTCCTGTCCTTTTTTCCTGACTTATAACCTGTCCCCTGGGAGTGACAGCATCTACAGGAAAATACCCCAGGAGGTCATCTCCAGGCAACTAGCTGACCTACACAGTATACCAAGGGATGGAGAGATTGTCCCTCTTTATTAGATGGCTGGGGGGGGGGGCTGTCACTGTCAATCTCTGTTTCTCTAGAAGCAGAGCCTGGGGAGAGATTCTTATGAAGGTGATTTATTAAAAGAACTGACCCGAGGCTGTTGTGGGATAAATTATGTCCCCTCAAATTCATATTTTCTTCCTGATCCTCAGTGCCTCAGAATATGACTATTTGGATACAGGGCTTTGTTTGCTTGTTTGTTTGTTTGAGACAGGGTTTCTCTGTGTAGCCCTGGCTGTCCTGGAACTCATTTTGTAGACCAGGCTGCCCACACACTCACAGAGCTCTGGAGACCTGCCTCTGCTTCCTGGAGTGCTAGGATTAAAGGAATAAGCCACCACACCAGCCTGGACACAGGGCCTTTGTGGGGTAATTTAAGTAATCTAGAGTCACTAGGGTCGGGGTATCTGATCCAATCTGCCGTGTGTCCTCATAGAAAGAGAAGAACCACATCAGTCTGAACAAAAGGTGGAACCCGGCTGCAGTGACATGACAGAGTGCTCACATCTGCTGGTGGGGATGCTCTACCACAGTGGTGCTGAGGAGATGAAGTGGCTCCCTTACAGAGGCCTCCAGTGAAAAGCAAGCATTGCACCATGGATGACAGAGTCCACCCAGGTTGGGTCAGCAGCAGAATCTATCTTGAGGTTCTAAGTCCTGAGTTTTTTAGGGTTTTAGTGGCACTGGTTGGAGCTGTGGACCCTTGGAGTAAGAGAGCAGGGTTGGCCTGCTTGAACTCTGGAGAGCTGACCCAGCTGATGTGCTGAGCAGACAAGGTCTTAGTGAGGACCTGGATTTGGTCCCTTGGTGAGCCAGGGAGGAGGGGCAGCCATTATAGGACCCGAAGTCATAGTTGCTTTGTTTGACAATTGCATGACAATTTTTAAAACTCACTCTAACTTAACCAGCTCTGTCCTAGGCAGGGAGATGGTAGGGAGCTGGTAGCTGCCTCCTAATAAAACAACCCCCTAGGGCCCGCCCTCCCAACCTGCTTTGTCTCTTTGCAGAAGATGAACTCCAGTAAGCAAAAGACACAAAGGACTTTAGGACAGCAATTCTTTTGTAACACTGACAACCCCCACCCACAGGCAAGTGCCCTTCCCTGCTTGATTCAGACACAATTTAGCGTTGTGAATCACCGCTCTGAGGTTTCCATGAGAAACTGTCCTGGGGTGGGGAGGACGGCTCTCACCTTGCGTGTTCCCTCACAAACCTTTTCTTCCCTCACATGTCATATTTCATGACAGACCCTCTTCAGCCGTCACTGGTGACGTCATCTCTGCTCTCCTCACGTCAGCTGCTCAATGATCCTCTGCACAGTTGAATGCCCCTGTTGGGGTGGTGGCACCCCACCTTCCTTCTGCCAGAGGCAAGAATTGCTCTTCTGAGGAGCAGAGTATCACCTCCCCATCTGTTGTTTCTTCCACCAGCCACTTTCCAGAAGCCCGGGGCGACGCAGCCAGTGGGTGGGTACCCTCCATCTGTACCATGCTGCCATCCGCCTGGCTGTGCGTCAGTCACAGCACTGTCGCTTGGGCTTCAGAGCTCTAAAGGGCACTTTGTTCCAAGCCCTGGTGTGTGTCTGAGATGAAGCCTCGTTTTGTAAAAGAAGCAGGATCATGCAGTGGAGGGGGCTAGTGATGTTGTCTGACAAATTACAGGTTTTTTTTTTTTTTTAATTACAATTAAAAGAAAAGAGTCCACTGGGAAAAGGAAGTCTCTTTAAATTCATTTGAGTAGGAAGATGGGCATTTTGTGGCCCATTTTCTGAAGGGAGGGGACACCCCTGTGGACTTATTTGCAATATACTGGAACACAATTTTAATCATAAGAATTCTTGTTGAAGCTGAAGCCCTTGATAATACACGAGGATAATGGGAACAGTGGTTCTGGCCACAGGACCTGCCCCAGCCTGCTGGCTTAGACTGGCACCTGAGCAGACCTGATGCTGGTCTGTCTTCACTATTTCAGACGCTTCCCCTCTGGGCTGTGGGCTTCATGGCTGTGGATCTTTGGCTCGTTCCTCTTTGTTCTGGAGTCTTGGGTTTGTGTAGCTTTGTTTCAAAAGTGCCAGCTTATTCAAGATGTCAGCTCAGCTGCCACGAGGGACAAGGGACTGACATAACAGAGTCTTTCCTGCTTCAGTCACCTGGATTTCCTTGGTTGTATCTCTCCATCAAACACTACAAAATATGAGTGCCAGCACCAAGCTGCAGAGGAGCCTCTCCAGGATACTGACTCCTGTGTTTTCTGTGTCTCCAAAGCAGGACTGGACTGGGTACAGGCTCACTGAGGCACATCAGGCAGCTGCCAGCCCTACCCTCCTTGACACATCTAGGTGAGAGAGAAAGAGAACCATATGGAACCAGTTCAGTACCCATTGACTGTCAGGGAATTTCCCATGATTCTCAGCACCCATTGATTGGCATGGAATCTCCCATGATTCTCAGTACCCATTGACTGACAGGGCAAAGATTCTTGCAAAGAAGAACCCAGTACAACAAGCAGTCTTAGTCCAAATGAGACAGCACATAGGTGGACAGAGGTTCAAAATGTGCTTAACAAACATGAGTCCATCTAAGCTAAGGGATCTCACCAGGGTTCCATGAATAGTCCTCAGAACAGTGGCTTGGAGGGTTCACATGGGTTTCAGCCACAGCCCAGCGATCAAGCTATAGGAGGGGACAGTGGTTCCAGCTCCTGTTCTGCATGAGACATTACAGCCAATACACCCACAGGAACACAAGACAGACTCAGCCCAGAAGAAGGTGAGTCTTCAGGCTGCCCTTCTATGCTTCTTACCTTTTCTCATCCCTACCATGTACATTTCTGCCTTTGGGTTCAACAGAGTTGGTTGTCCCTATGAGAAAAGAAGGTGCCTGTGGTCTTGGCTCCTGCTTCTGTTCTTGGGAGAAGACTAACCGCCTGGTCCTGTTGGCGGCCTGTGGGGCTTGATGCTGACAATGTAAGACCCAACACATGGTGGCATAGTCCTCTTGTGTGGAAGTGTGACACCACATTTTCATCCCAGCCCCAGAAAGAACAATGGCAGGTAACAAAGTGAGCAAAAAATTAAACTTGTGACATAAAATACAAATCCTTAGAGTTAAATAAGAAATTATTATGATAAAAAATAAATTTAAAAAATATACTAGGAGAAAAGAACGATCATAACTTTCCAGTTCCACATCATAGCTCCATGCATCTCCTACCAAGGTGGCTCTGGGACCTGTAAGAGGTACATGAAGGTCATGAGAACTGGTATTGACAAGTAAGGACAAGAGGTACCAAGAAGACAGTAGAATCTAGTGATGGCACCTGAACAGGATGAGGAGGGATGTAGGGAATGCCCATCCAGATGAGCTTGTCCAAGCCTGCTTGTAACTGAAGTCCAGGAACTCCATGTTTCATACAATATGGGCATTAGAGTAATTTGCTAAGTGACCACCTACTCAGTGTGACCCATGGGAAGTGGGTAAGGGGATATAAAGTTCCTGGGTCTTCTTTTCTTCCTTCCTTCTTTCTTTTTATCATTCTTTTAAGGCAAAGAATAACGAAATAATCAAGGGGTGGGTGTGGCTGCTGTGGGCGTGCGTGCGTGCGTGTGTGCATGCTTGTGTGTATGCTTGTGTGTGTGTGTGTGTGTGTGTGTGTGTGTGTGTGTGTGCAGGGCAGAGCAGCCTAGGCAGGCATTAGCCATATCTGGGCACATGTTCCTATGGCACACACTCTGGAGCATGGCTGAGCAGAGCCACTTCTATTAAGTTGATGAGGAAAATGGTTCTTGGCAGACACGTCTTTGTCAAACCATGGGGAACATTCTGTGTCAGAACATCTCACCCTGGGATGGCAATGACTCACCTCTGCTTGTCATTTGATGTGAAAAGATGTCTTCAGTGAGGCCAGGCAGCCCCAGCGTCAGCCATGTAAGCATGGTGGTGACAAAATGGCATAATCTCTCTCTCCCTAGCTGTTGTCAGCTCAGAATTGAATTATTTGAAAGCAGAATGAGAGGACAGGTTTGGAACATGACTTATAATATTTAATTATACGTAATTAAATTATGATAAGTAATAAATGAAATGTTATTTGTGGGCTGGATCGTATATCCTTAATGAAAACTATCAGTACCAGGTCACATGGACAGGACGGTACTCACATTTAGTGAGCTCAGGGTCTGCATCCAGGAGTTTCCTAGGAAGCTAATTTCTGATTGCTCAATGGCTTGTGCAGAATGGGTCTGCGTCTCACTTACATATCCACCATCTCGACACTGCACAAGGAACACATCACAGAAGGACCTGCTGTTCTCCATCATCTGGGGAAGAAGCATGGGGGACAAGCCGGCACATACTGCAGATGAAATCCCCCCCTGCAAATATTTTCCATCTGCAGCTGGCTGATGGGAACCCCTGAACACGAAGGGCTGCCTAAACAGGCTCCATGCTAGCTCCAGTTCCCTTGGTTGCAAAGTTGATTCTCAGCCCAGTCTCTGGAGGAGGAGGGGTCTAAGGCTCCACTGTCCTAGCACCTCTGTGGGCCACTCAGGGCACTGAGGGTTAATATGAGAGACCAGGACCCCACTGTTGATCACACACATGGGGACATGAAGCCCAGGGACAAAACAAGTTATTCAACAGTCCCCTGCTTGGCCCTCAGGCCTTCCTACAGCTCATGGGCCTGGCTCAGCCTCTTAGAGGTAATTTTCTCCTACAAGGCTTCTTTGGGAAGCCTCTCTGACCCACTTGGAGGCTGTGTTAGGACAGCAGGAAGGAAATGGGCTCTTTTTTGCAGGAAGCTAAGCCTTAATTAGCATTTCCTCCCTTGCCAAGTTGGGGACCCAAGGGCCAGGTACTACTGAGGAAATGACATCTGGCCTGAGTTCATAGCTGGAATGGTGCTCCCAGGGTGAACATGTGTGTTGGAGAGGGATGGGGAGGCAGTCTCTTCTTTAGGGACCAAAATGCCTGCCTGTGCCACCTCCACCAATAGTACCTCTCCAGCAAAGAAAGCTAAAAGGGTCGTCTGTTCATCTCAGCTCAGAAGCCCAGAGCGCGTGGTCCCATAACAGCCTTCAATTAAGGCAGAAGGCTGGCGGCACATTTGCATTTTCATTAAGATTAATGAATCATGCATGATTCACTGTGGTGGTGGAGGAGTGGAGAGAGATCTGCCTTATAGGAGCCCCTCCATAATGACCCAGCATGAGCAAGGACCCCCACACTGCAGCATCTTCCACAGGGCTTGGGACAACCTGCCCTCAAGGACACCATGTCCCCAGTGCAGTCAGTCATGTGACTGATGCAGGAGTTCTGTTTCTCCACACAAGGAAGTACTGGGTGCAGCTACACAGCAGCTTATCCCATGGATGTCAATAAATGTGACATTAAACAAACCAGGTTCTCTGCTAGGTTTGAGAAATGCCAGGTTAGACAAAAGGCAAGCAGAGTCAGGCAGAATTTTAACCACAGAACTTCTCAGAGATATGACCGTGCTGGTGTGTGCCAGGAACCCCAGGTTCATGGGCATAATGAAGTGTTCTCCCCAGGATTTTCTATGCTAGGCAACGTACAATCCAGGAGAATGCTCTGGCGTGGACCTGAGCAGGTGGCGGCTTTGCTATCACTGGGAAGAGGATGTATCTCCTGCACAGAGTTGAGGACCGGGTTCCTTCCAGAGGCTGTGTTCTGGGGCTCTGCACCCCTCTGCGATAATCACCCAGAGCTCTCCATCCACTACTGCTTAGATGCTGAGTTCTCTTTGTAACATCACCTCTGCTTCCCTCTTCCTCATCTGTGCCTGTCTCTGTCCTGTGGAGAAGTCCTGTCATTTAGTCATTTGAGAAGAAGCAGAGATGAAATTGGATGTTTGCCTGTTTCTGTGGGAACCAACATCCTCCCTCTGCTCTGATGGGAGGTGTGGGAGCCTTGGCCAGGCCCTGGAGGGAGCGGGCAGGTGGAGGCCACAGAGAAAAGTGTTGTGCAAAGGGGCACATGAAGCCTCGGTGACCTTCATGGTGAAGGTCCTCCTATCCTTGGGGGTACTATCTGCCTGAGGACAGCTTGGGACATCCAGTGCTTAAAAAGCCTTTGACTTTGCTTTGTCCTGGGCCTGGAACCTGCATCTCCAAGAGAGAAGTAACAAGCAAAGGATTGGAAGTTGGACTGCTTATGTAGGGAGCTGTGCCTGGGAAAAACCGGCTGCCTAGAGGTCAGACCAGAAAAGTACAAGGGACCTTGATATGAACACCTACCCACCCACCCCTGCTGAGTGTTCCCAGTGACCTTGGGGACACTGTGACCTCTGTCATCACTGCAGCAAAGCCTGTGCCCAGAGTGATAAGGCAGGGCTTACAGAGAAGCTCAAGGATTCTATGGCCATCCTTGTCCCCTGAGGCCCCTGGGCACATCTCCCCAGAGCACACGGCACACAGTGCATTGTGTGGTCCTGATTTGCTGACAGCTGAATTTGTCCAGCAGACACTTTGTTTTAGGCTCACTCTAGGAGGAAGGACCTTTGGGAGCCATTCACCTTAGGGACACTCTCATCCACACTGACAGACCTTAGTGACACTGTCACAATGCCTAGCCAGTGTGATGCAGGCATCCAAAGACCCCCTAGATCCCTCCTTTATTGAAGTGTGCTTGGGTGAGGGGCGTCAGTAGCCCTGAGGACATGCTAGCAGCAGGTTTGGCATGGAGATTGCCATTTCTGTGTCTTTAGCACCAGCATGGACCTTGGCACAGAGTGACATGACTGTCATGTCAGTATAGCTGGCACAGCATTCTAGCTGGACATCTCCCAAGGAGAGATCACTCTGGTAAGATGGGTGGGACCATTTAGAGCCCAAAGCTACTCATTGGAATCCCAGGGCCTGTATAGACAGCCTCACAGGCTCTATCCTTGGCCTGCTTAAGACTAGGCTGGCTCTGAGCCTTATCTACTAATATGCCCTTGACACCCTCTGAGGCATAACTGGAATGTGGGGCTCCAGGTCACTGTCCCTTTGTCCCTGGTCACAGCTATCTTCCTGTACTGGAAATCTCCTGGAAGAGTTGGGTGTGGTTGAAACAGAAATTCCCTGGACAGCCATGCAGCAGGGCCCCTGCTGCTTAAGGCTGCAGATCCACCATGCAGGGAAGCTGGATTCAGGGCCCAATGATACTTGTTCCCCTATGCCAGTCTGGAAGACAGCCAGCTCTACATTTTGCAGCATCCTTATCAGTAGAAGCTGAGGCTGGACCATCACCCCCTCCTTGCTGTAACCTTCAGTTTTTCCTGGTGGCCAAATTTTCATACAATAATCTCAGAAGACACAAAGTCCACAATGCAGTGGGCTCCCCTCATGCCTGTAAGAGGCAGAAGTTTGGGGAGAGAGTATATAAGAGGAACCCATCCTATAGGCCTCCTGGATTTGAAGGGGCAGGCCGGAGCCCAGCACACACACTCTGTACCCAAAGAACTCAAGCTGATTCTAGTAAGAAAAATCCAAGTATTAGCTCACATAATTGGAGGTGATTTCAGGCACAGCTGGATCCAGGAGATCACAATTCCTTTGGTAAAAGGCTCTGCTCTTTTACAAGAGCATGCAACTTCCAGAAAACATCTTTGCATGGTGGCCCAGCTGGCTCAGCCTGGCAGCCTTAACGCTTTAAGTCCAAAGGAGAAAAGTATCGATGTCATTTCTGAGGATTGGCCTCACTCTGGAGCAGTGTGGAACCCATGTTAACTCCTGTGTCCTCTGGCATGTGTTGAGGCTGAGGCAGAGCCATCTCTAGGATTAGACAGTTCTGATTGGCTGCTAGTCAGGTGTTCTGCTTGAGGTATTTTAGGAGTGAGTTTCTCCACATGTGAAGCAATGGAGGTAATAATGGAAAATTAAAGGGATAAGGTAGAGAGCGATGTAGGGCTGACAGCTTTTAGAAGACTTGACAACCAGGCTGAGTGGCAGCTACTGGTCCACTTGCCCTCCACTCCCTGCAGCCAGCATTGCCATGGCAACAGCAGCAGCATCCAAGGCTTCCAGAGGTGGCTTATACCCTCCCCCTGCTTCTTCTCACCAGGCTTTTGCCTCCAGTCAGTTGGGCTTGAAGACACAGTCTCCCTGAGGAACCCGAGCCCCACCAGTCCTGCTGGGTCTCAGCTGGAGAACCATGGTGCTGAGACAAGCATGTGAATTGGTAACTGTCCTGGGGGGAAGGTTGCTGAACTCTCACTTTCCTGGGCTGGCTACTATCTGAAAAGGGATAGGGGTGGGCATACATTTCTCCCCAGCCCCACAGCAGCTGGCCTGGCTGGCTTCTGTCTTCCATAGACCATCTCTCTGCACCTTAGAGTGTAGATCCAGTTTCAAGTCTAGAGATCTGGGGCTTTTCCTCATCAGTTCCTCACACTCTAAACCATCATGTGAAGGATTAGCTCTGAACTATCCAGTAGCTTTGGAGTGCCAGATAAGGGTTAGACCTACCACTGTGTAACCGGAAGAACATTCTAGAAACTTCGTCTTGCTGCTGAGGCCCAGAACCCAGATGTAGCAGGTGTAGAGGCTGCCTCACCTGCTGTGAAGTCAGGCAGCTTGATTCACCTCTCTTCTCCAGGGACTCATGGTCTGTCTTCCTTGTTGACTGAGGTCTCAACCAATGTATCAATCATGTGCTTGGTACTGTGTCTGTTACAGTAAAGACACCCTGAAAAGACCAGGCTGCAAAGAGTACCCTGAATACTTCCTTACCAGCTTTTCAGGCTGAGCAATGACATGAGTTGGTCCCTAGCAGGCAACAGCATTTCAGCCCCTTTCTGTAGTTGGGCAGAGAGCCCAAAGCTGGTACTCAGAGATGGGAGCCAGAAGAGGTGCCCGAGAGGATAATAGTCCTGAGGCTTCAACTTCCAGAGCTGGGCCCTACCATATCATCACTGACAGAATTTCAAAACCCTATTCTTCTCCTCAGTATCAGCAGCAGCCATTCTTGTGGCCTGACGTGGCCTGCCTGATGGCACTAGGTCCTAAGGTCCTAGGGTCCTCCTCTGCAGTTCCTAACAGTTCATGTGGGTATATAAGTGGGGCTGCAGAGCTGCAAGCGTGTGTTCATGTTCTGAGTGGTTCTAAGCACAAGGAGGGAGCATCCATCAAGGAGGAGCCTTGCCACAGAAAACCCCAGAGGTGGAAACTGGGGTGTGTTCTGGGGACCAGATCATGGACTGGGATGGTTGGTTTTGTTAAAGAGGAAAAAGGAGCATTAAAGGGCCTGGTGCCTTCCCATGCCTCACAGAGAGGCACCACTTCTCCTGAGGCTTCCCAGACCTCCGACCCTTTCAGTCCTTCCAGAAGCTTCCCTGATCTTCCTACTCTACTGCACAGGGTTTGGGCAGCAGTAGATTCAGGGTTAGTAAGTTTGTGCTTATGCATATTGGGGCTCTTTATGCTGGGTCTCTGTTTAAGAAAAGTAATACAGCACCAGGCAATGGTGGAGTGTACCTTTAATCATAGTACTCGATAGGCAGAGGCAGGTGAATCTCTGAGTTTGAGCCCAACCTGTTCCACAGAGTGAGTTCCAGGCTACACAGAGAAATCCTGTTTTGAAAAACCAAAAAAGAAAAAGAGGAGGAGGAGGAAGAAGAGGAGGAGAAAAAGGAGGTGACAGAGGAGGAGGAGGAAGAAGAGGATGAAGAGGAGGAGGAGGAAGAAGAAGAGGATGAAGAGGAGGAGGAGAAACATAATACAGAGTCCCCATCACAGAATAGATTTAGGGTTGGAAAAGCAGTCAAAGCAGATGAAAATTCCACACACATGATGAAATCCAGAAAAACAGCCTCAGCTTTCTTAGTGGATGGGCAGCTCTGTGGAGGTTGTCTTCTTGGACACTGGGGCCTCTTCACAGAACAAGACCTCTTCCACCATGAGACTAAACTATTATTAGAGCCAGCTGGATCTTTGACAGTATCTTTAGAGAAACCTCTGTTGATGTGTTTTGTTCCCACACAAGGCATCGGATTTGGATGAACGATCCACAGCCCAAGCCATTGATTTTACTTCAGGAGCTTTCGACTTTCCAAGTAGGACCTCTGACGTCACAGGTGAGTAGTGTTGCCAGAGGCAGTGGGGGAGGGGGGAGATGGGGGTAGGTTCAGTGTATAGCAGAAACTTCTAGAAGCCACCTGCGATCTGGATGACAGCAATAGCAGGTATCACAGAAGTGGACATAAGCTGTCTGTGTCACCACTGACCCTGAATCAGGAAGCTCAATTCTGTGTTCCCACATATCATGGCCTCTCTGAGGCCCATCACACAGGAGCAGGAGGGCCTCCTCTGGAGGCCTGCTGTTCCCACTATGCTTCCTGTCTCTGAGACCCAGAACCGCTGGTCATAGTTCTTGACTGGTGGCCAGGGCTCCATGAATGTCCAAATAAAGGAAGCAGATGACTTGCCCAGAAGCGAGACATGGAGGAGTAGAGTCAGATCGGGGGCAAAGCCACGCTAGTGCCTGCCCCAAGGTCAACGGTTGTGCTGTCCTGCAAATCTTCTGCCAGCCTGTGTAATACCAAGGCTTCTTGAATAACACATGACAGACCCATACAGGGACAGGGATGTCACCTGCCCCAGCAAGCAGGCTTCTTCATCAAGGAGCCACCAAGGCCATTAGGTCCTGACAGGAGCAGTGACCTCAGCATTATGAGCCGAGCTGTGGGTAGCAGGCCAGGGAGGGAGGGAGGTTGCAGCGTGGCAAGGCCTCTGCATCCCTGTCTCACCAAGCCTGAGACATCCAAGGTGGAGAAGGGAGGGGTCCAGGCTGTGAGAGCTGTGGTAACTAACAGAATACCTCCTGACCTGTGATTTATCAGGAACAAATGAAGTTCTCACTGTCTGAAGGCTGAAGGTCATGGTCAAGGTTCCAGCATTTGGTAAGAGCTTTCTTACCACTTCATCAGAGGGTGGAGGGGAAGGAGGAAGGACGGGAGAGGGGGAGGGCCAGAAGGGGGGGAGGAAGGAGGGAGGGAGGAAGGCAGGGAAGGAGGGAGGAAGAGGAGAGCTTACTTTACAAGCACTGTCTCGTCCTTTCCAGAAGGAAGAGACTTCATGCTGCCTCTCACAGGCCCCCAGTCAACACTGTTGCCTGTGCATTTGCCCTTAGCAGAGGGCTGGGGGCTGGGGCAGGGAATGCCTGGACAGGCCCTAGCTATGGGGAGACAAATCTGGTTGCCGTGACCCCGAGCATATTACAGATAACAGGTCTGAGAGCAAGGCTTGAGGTGACCAAACCTAGGCTTTGTAAGTTCTGCTGAGGGGACACAGGACTTGTTTTCACCCATCTTGCCCCACAGCACCAGTGGGGACACTGTCCCTCCTGCCCATCCCTGGGGACTGACAAGTAAGGCCGCTGCAGGCTGCACACTGAGATTGCAGCTACCCAGCAGTGCAGGGCACGTGGAAGGAGTCTCAGGATCGCCTGAAGGTGAGTTCCAGCTGCAGGAACCGGAAGGGGAAAAGGTGAGCTTGCTGCCGAGCAAAATAAACGCAACCCCCATCCCATTCCTTCCTTCCTCCATGACTCTGCTCAGTGGGTCCGCATTGCGCTGCATCACAGAGGTATAGATGTAAGGAGCTCCACCCCTCAGCACAGACATGGACTGTCACAGCATGGTATGCAGTACAGGCAGGATGGAGGGTTCCCAGACATCCTCCCAGCAGCTTTACAGAGCTGAGGTGTTAGGAGGGTAGAGAGAAGGAAGCAGCAGCCAGCAGAGTGAGGGCTGTCAGGGGCTGTGTAGCCAGGAGTGGGTGCACATGAGGGAGGTTCTAGGCAGGTCAGCAGAATAGCAACCATGCAGGGTTTAGGAGCATCCCTCAGTGCCTCTGCCCTAGCTCCACTGGGGTGGTGAAATGTCAGCCAGAGAAGTAGGATCTCATGGTTCTCAGGGCTGAGTCATTGGGGAAAGCTTCATGGGGACAGCTAGAGAGACCTTCAGGTGGCTTTGTCTATATGGAGTGCAGGATGAAGGAGAGACAGGTAACCCAACTCCCCCCTTTCCAGAACAATCGAAGACAATGGAGCCTTTTCTCGCTAGGCGAAGTCAGCTAAAATAACAAATTACATCAAGACCCCAAAGGCCAAAAGCAACCTGGATTTATTTCTCTCATAGGACACATCTATTCTGACAGATGCTGAGGAGCCACTGAACTCACAGGCATCACAGCGGGCAGGAATAATGAAGAAAAGCCGGGAATGTACCAGAAGCTGCATGCCAATCCAGCTTACTTCTCAGTAGCTCATGGTCCCAGCCACTGTCCCAAAGGATGACTGAATGGAGGATGGATGAGCAATGGATGAATGAATGAAGGATGGGTGAGAGATGGGTGGATAAATGGAGGGAGGATGGATGGATGGAAGGTGAATGAAATGAATGGATGACAGATGAGTGGGTAGGTGGATAATGGAGGATGTATGGATCAATGAAGAATGGATAGATAATGAATGGAAAATGGATGAATGGATGGTTGGGAGAGTCCAGAAGATTCATGGAAAGTATTGCTGAGGAGGCGCAAATACCATGAGTGATTATGGGATGCAGGGTGGTAGATGCTAAGTTGCCTGCCCCCAGGGTGGCTAAGAAAAGGCTCGACCCCTAACAGCAGTGGCCAAGCCACATGAAGGCTACCACTCTGTGTCCTGTTTTCCTAGGAAGGCAGAAAGATAAGAACATCTAGGCATTTCTTACCTTGAGTCTGGGGCCAATTAAAAGTACCTATGTAGCTGACACTGAGCAGTAAACAGCTGTGTTTCCTCACACAGACATCACACCTACCCAGCAGCCTTTGCAAGCCTCTGGTCTGGTTCCTGGCCCCAGGCTCTGTGTTTCAAAGCTTCACTCTATCCTCCTTAAGACATCTTTCCTTCTAAATCCTCACCTGTGTAGTAAAAAGTTTCTGACCTGGACTTTCTGGCCTAGCCGTTTAGCCCCAAATAATCACACAAAGGCTTATATTAATTTCACTCTGATTGACCTATGGCCCAGGCATATAACTTGCTAACTCTTAACTCTTAAACTAACCCATAATTTTTATCTTGTTTAGCCGTGCAGCTCGGTACCTTTTTTCAGAGCAACATTTCAACTTCCTTCCTCTGTGTCTGCTGGCTTCTCTCCTCATGTCTCTCCCAGTCTGGTGTCTCTGCTCTGCTCTTCCTGTTCCTAGAGTTTTCTTAGTCTAGTAGCCCCGCCCACACTTCCTGTCTGCCTTCTGGCCAATCAACTTTTTATTAAACCAGTAGGAGGGACAAATATTAACAACGTACCAGAACATAATCCTACTATACACCTGAGCAAGTCTGTGTTCTCTTGGACAATATTGCCAACACCACCTCCTCCAGGAAGCCTGCCATGTATTGTTCTATCTTCTACCATAGCCTTTGATGGGCTGTGAACCAACCCTGTGACTCAGGGACTATCTTCAGACCTGGCCCATGTGTAGTAGCACGAATGAGACTCAGAGCCAAATATCGGGGGAAGACTGAAACATCATAGAGAGGAAGCACTGCAGTCAGTTCTCACTCAGCTGTCTTGCAACTTCCTCAGCCTCACTCCTGGTCTCTTCTGCCCGTGCTTCTGTCCCTGCCTGGTTTCTACAGCCCTAATATACCCTGTCCCATCCAGGTAGGATTAAAGGCATGCAGCCTTGAACTCACAGAAACAGAAGAAGTTCTGTCTCTGGAGTTATGGGATAAAGGATGTTGGTTACCACTCCCGGCTTTCCCTGTGCTGGGATTAAAGGTGTGTGTGATTGACTCAGCTGTTTATCCTTGTATTCAAGGATCAAGAATGTCCTGAGCTGTCTGCCTAGGATTTTACTGGGTGGTCTCTCTGATATCCCAGGATTTATTAAATATTTAACATATATCCACACCCATTCAATCTTCACAAACAGCCACCAGAGCCACAAGGCAGAGCAAAGCCATTGAGCAGTGATCAGACAACAGAGGGCCTGAGTAGTAGACATCTGGAGAGCAAGGCCTCCTTGGATGGACACTGATCTCCTGGTAAGAGCTGGCTCTGGCCTGGTCAGAGTGGGACATAGCATGAACATAGGGGCATTGCCTCAGAGCTGTTAGAACATGGCTGCCCTGAGGGCCTAACTGCCCCATTGGCCTTGCACCTGCCTTACTGGGTGTCTCCACCTAGACAAGAAACCCTCAGTGTTGGGAGAGACATATAGAGCCAAAGCAATGGGAAGTCTCTCTCAATGGTGACCTCAGATAGGCAAGTCTAAAGGTGCTATCTGGGCTAGGGACAGGGAACAGGCTCTTATGAAAGAAGCATCCTCCCCCGACCAACACACAGCAAAGTGAAGACCTTTAGGGAAGGGTAGACCCTTTCCCAATGAAAAAATTTGGACAGGACTCTAAGTGATATAGGCATAGAAAATAGGTATGGAAATCACTTACTAAGAATAAGTCATGAAATTTATTTTTAAATAAGTCTTTACCATATTTCTGATTAACCAACTGATAAAGACAAAAGGCAAATTTTCACACTGAGACAAATGTGCTTGTTTACTGCTATGTAAATCATGGCTGAATATTTGGTTCTGTGAGATTCAGGGCTTCTTCCATGTTTTTAGGAGTTAATTGGTGTTTTTATTTGATGACCATCCATGCTTAAAGCATTGCCTCATAGAGATATGTAGAACATAATGGCAGGAGCATAATTAAGGCCATTTTAGGCACCACTGAAAATCCTGTCCTAATTCCAAGTCAGAATTTACTTAAGAATATTTCACAAAACTCAAATCAGCAACCCAAACAGCAATTTATAAAATTAAGCATTCTATCCCAATCCAGCTCAGACACATACTGATTTATACATATGTACTAAAGAATGATAAGAGGGAGATGTTAAAAGTCCTTATTTTTTAAAATTGTTTCTTGAAAGTCAGAAAAGTTTATGTGTACATTGAAAATGCAACACTAATAACACAACGCAGCATGCACACGATGTATCCAATGTATCCGGGACCAAAGCCACAATGAGGTCATAGGATATAATACACACAGGCATTGCTAGCAACAGTGTTTCTTCATGTGTTTGATTTCGGGTTGACTTTTGGTTACTGAGTGTCTGGAAGCCCTTTACTGCTGCTAGGGTTTTGGAGACCTCCATATCCAGTTTCTTGGCATGTGTGGCTGAGCACAACAGTTTTAGAAGCTAGGGTGGGGATGGAGATGTTGAGCAAGCTTGCCTTCTTGTCTCAGGCAGCTCTGTCACAAACTGTCAGAGTCACATGTCACAGTAAAATGTGACATCAGGGGTCTCAGCTGGCCATCATAGGCTCTGTAGGTTTAGGGACATAGTGAGCATCTTCCCTAGGTGCTAAAGTGGTTCCCAGGACTCCAGGTTGACCAAACTGTTCTGTGCTGACCAGCCATTGGCACAGAGGAAAAGATGGATCTTAGAGCCCTGGCTTAAATATTATCTATCATCTCTTTGGTGTAAGTCACTACGAGAGTTCTATTCTAATGTTCTTTGACAAACTCCTGGTTAGGGTGGAACCAAAGGCAGAGTACCATAAAGTTTCATAGACAATGTGAATGGGGGACGGGGAGCAGAGGGATGCCAAGAGGCTAGCTGTGGTGTGCCTAAGGATGTGGCAGACCCATCACAGAGATGTCCTCACCTTTAGCGATGCCTGGAGAGGAATTAATTCAGGTCTCTGTTCTGGCTAAGGCATGAGGCATGTCAGTTTCCCTCAAGCCTCAAGAGAAGCTTCTCTTCCCATTGTGAGTGGCTTTGGAACTCAAAACCATGGCAACCACTTTGTAATGAAGAGCTTAAAGCATAGGATTGGTGAAAGTCACTGGGAAGTGTCCCGGAGCCCTCTTGGAACAGCTGTGGTCTCCACTCCAGAGTCCTTCTCATTCTGAGTCATGTTCCACTGCAGACATGAATATTCCAGCAGACACTGGCAAAAGAATGCACTAGAAACATGGGGGTGGGGGGGCTGGATCGGCCACGGCAGGAATGATGGCTTCTTGGCCCCGTATCACCTCTAGCTTATCCTCCAGTGAAGTCATCCTCTAGCTGACTTCTCCAGCTTCCTTTTTCTCTGGGTCCAGCTGGGTGCATATCAGATCCATGCAGGGTTTTTTTTTTAAATTATTATTTATTTATTTATTTATTTATTTTTTTGCCTTGGTGTTTTGCCTGGAACTGGAACTACAGACAGTTGTTAGCTGCCATGTGGGTGCTGGGAATCAAACCCGGGTCCTCTGGAAGAGCAGACGGTGCTCTTAACCGCTGAGCCATCTCTCCAGCCCTGATCCATGCAGTTTTAATATTCACATCCATTATGGACCACAGGGGAAAATGTTGCAGGATTTCACATGTGCTAGCCCAGTTATCAGTTTGGTGACCTTCAGTGGAGAAGGGGACTAGTACTTGGGGAGAGGGTATAACTGGGTCCACTGGGAGAGAACAGTCACTACAGGGAGGCTGTAAGTGCAAGGCACAGTAATGGGTGGGAAAGGTGAGGCTAGAAGAGGCCAGAGGCATTTGTCTGTCTTTGGCAAGAATAACCCAGAATAGCATGGCTGAGACTGTCTGTGAGAAACTGGTAGGGGCTTCTGGGAGTGTGAGGCCTGGTCACCAGGTCTCTACTGAATGGTCTGGAAGGTGGACAAAAGAGACTAGCTTGCTGCAAGCAACCCTCTGTAATATGGAGAGGGCACCCACTGCCTTCCCGGTGTAGCACTGGAAAGCAGGAAGGGCCCTAAGTGGACAGGAGAATTTGACTCCAACTTAATTCAGGTGACTACCCAGTCCATGTCCAGGCAGCCGGAAGCCAATAGTAGAGTGTTCTGAAGGTCTTTCTGTGCTGTGCATTTTAGGTTGAGTGCCTGGCCTCTCTGGGTTCAGCAGGGGTTTTATCTTTTCCTGATGTGAAAGGAGCCCCCAGTGAGCATGCCTGTACCTACCTACTTGCTACTGTCTCTCAGCTGCCTCAGCAGTGCCTGGCACACACCCCAGGGTCTTCTGTGAAGATCTGGGCATACCCCCACCCCCTCCCAGACAGCCTTACAGCACCAAGGAAGGGAACAAGGCCACCTGGGCCCAAGAGAAGATCTGCAGAAGCTTGACACAGTTGTCTGTGCATGGCTGTGGTCCAAAGCCTGTCCTGGGTGTGCTGTGGAGGAGGTGTAAGCTGTGATCTTGGGGGTCTAAGTATGTGGGGTATGGGTGTGTGTATGTGTGTGAATCTGATGCCTGTTGAGTGTGTAAGTATGTCTGCTAGGGTGTGAATGTGTTGTGTGTATGGTTGTATGCATTTGTGAAACTGTCATGGTGTATATGTTCCCCTGAAGAGTGAGTGTGTGTGTAGAATTTGTATGTCTGTGATGTTTATATGTCTACTGTGTGTGTGTGTGTGTCTGTGGTGTGTGCTTCCACCTGTGTGTGAGTCAAGTTTGTCTGTAGAACTTGTGTGTTGTAGTATGTATGCATGCACAGCCCCACCCTCTCCAGCCCCAGTGAGCTCTGTTGGCCTGGAGCCTGGTTCTCCTAGGATCCTGCCAGGGGCTTTCCTGTCTGAGGGAGTTGAGGAGAGCTGGGCCTCCCGGATGAGGATTTCTGCAAGCTAGGCCAGGCTGTGGGGGTGGCATCCTGGCTAGCAGGGACAGCAAGCTCCAGGTGCCTTGAGACCATCTACCACATGAAGATAGCTTGTGGAGAAGTCTCCGTACCACATGAGACTTTCTTTCTTTCTTTCTTTTTTTTCTTTCTCCTTCTTTTTTCCTTTCTTCCTGTTTATTTATTTTTTTTTTGTTTTTACATCTCAACCAGTTTCTCCTCTCTTTCTTCTTTCCAATTCCTCTATCCGCACCCCTGTTCCCAGCCCCCACACTCCTCTACCCAACCCCCCCCTCCACACTCCCCACTGATTTCTCTTCAGATACAGGCAGGCCTCCCATGGATATCAGCCAGCTATGGCATATCAAGTTGCAGTAAGACTAGGTACCTCCTCTTCTGTTAAGGCTGAGGCAACCCAGGAGGAGGAAAGGGTCCCAAAAGCAAGCTGCAGAGTCAGAGGCAGGCCCTGTTCCCATCGTTAGGAGTCTCACAAGACCACTGTAACATGTATGTAAAGGGCCTAGGTCAGTCCCATGCAGGCTCCCTGGCTGGTGGTTCAGTCTCTGGGAGCCCCTGGGAGCCCAGGTTAGTTGTTTCTGTGGTTTTTCTTGTGATGTCCTTGACCCCTCTGGTTCCTACAATTCTTCCCCTATCTCTTCCATAGCATTCTCTGAGTTCAACCTAACGTTTGGCTGTGGGTCTCTGCAACATGTTGATGAGGGACCTGGGACCAGATAGGGGTGCTGCCCTTAGGACCTCTCAGATGATAGTCTGAGCTTATGCCTAAGCTGGGCCCAGGCTTCCTCTATGAGAGTGTAATCAGCCTCCAGTATTCCCCTGCCACAGAAATGCTGGTTGTGACAGATACAGATCTGGGACCTGTTTCTGTGCTGCAGCTGTGGAGCCACCAAATTATCCCAGCCTAATACATAAGTCAGGTCCCTTGTAGTCACTTGAGTTTACTGGGCTGATGGAGGGGGGTAGGAGAACCCAGTGTTGATCTCAGTGGGGTTCAGAGCCCATCTTGACATCCTCAAACACAGTCTCAATGAGCTCAGGGGGCCTCGGGATGTTCCATGTGTTTGCCCTAGTGGCTATGAAATCAGAGACACCCCAAAGTTATTTGAGGTGAATGCCACAGATCCCATTCCCTGACCTACCTTACCTCAGAAGATCAGTATTTTAGCACAAGGCTGTTCAAAGCCAAAACAAAGGCACAGTTTGTAATGAACAATCTCAGACTTCAGCCCTCACCCCAAATTGGCCTTAGGGCCCAGGGAAACGGGGTGGAACCCGCCCCACCTCCACAAGACTGTCTCCATAGTGACTGGTTTGCAGAGGTGGATGAGATGTCCCCAGGAAGGGGAATCCCTCTAGGAAGAGGCTATAGACTTCCTCCCCCAGGAAACACATGCCAGGATGTGAGAGGAAATTCCCCTAGGGGCTTTCCCAGGTCAGACCTGGGTTGGCTTCATCCCAGCTTGGATATGGACACAGTCCCCAGGGCACAGGCAGAAACCCATGCCCTCCTGCATCCCATGCCACATCCAGTAGACGCCTCAGCTCTCCTCCAGAGGGACTATGGAAGGTCCTTGATTTCCTGTTTCCTCCTGTGTTTCTAGCTGCTATGGAGAGCTGCCTTTAATGGGAAGAAAGCCAAGATGTGTTTCTAAGATTCTGGTTGGATCTCTTAATTAAAAGTTCTCACCAGCCTCTGGGATAGTGCAGAGAATGGAGAGGTTGTTTCCAGATGTCAACAGCTTTCAAGGGTCTGGGAAGTCCCCTGCGTAGCACTTGGCCTGTGAGTGGAACAGGCAAGGAATTCTGCTCTGTTCACACGGGGTCGCTGAGTAGCTCTTCATAAAGAGCCTGTATCTGCCTCAAGTATCAGTGTGGATGGGGTAGCTGTGGAATCAGGTCTGAGAAGGGGCAGGGAGTGCGTACAGACCTGTGAGCCTCAGAAACCAGCAGTTTGGAGATGCCTGTCAGGAGCTATGGCTTCTGGGGAAAGGACACTAGCAAGCCCTCACCCCCTGAAATGCAGAGACCTCCAGAGAAATGAACCACAGGCCTTGAGTGACCCTCCCCATCTATGAGTGGGTTCACATACTTGAACTCAACCAGATGGATGCCAGTCACCTATGCAAAATGGCAATGTTTGCTCGTGACCCACACATGACGTCCCAAGCACTTTGAAGCTCACTCCATACAATGTCAGTGTCAAGTCAGTCATCAGTTTGCATGATTCAGTCCAATTATGAGGAAACAAAGTCTTCATGTCACAGGTCACAGCAGCCTGGCTATGGTCCTTGTCCCTGGTTGGCTGGGTGCATGGACACCTAATCACTGACACATAGGACAGGATGCACACCTGAATGATGAAAGATGAAATCTATTTATTTTAAGGACAGGTTGAGGGCAGGCTGGTGAACTGGAGCCTGCAGAAGTCGTAAGGCAAAATTCCTTCCTCAGAAGCCTGGGAATTTGCTTTCAGGGTCTCTACTGACTGAGCCCAAAACTGGAGGAGGTTCAACCTCTTTACCATGCTGATTGGCAATAGGCGAGGATCACATCTGGCAAACACCTTCCCAAACAACATCCAACTAGCCACTGTGTACTACAGTCTGGCCCACATGACCCATTAAATTAACCATCACATCTCAACTTTACCTCTCCTGGCTTTTTTGGGTTTCCTGTTGGCTGGGTATAAAGGGACTCAGAGAGTGGCAGACTCAGTACTGTGTTTCCACGGTCTCTTGAACCACAACATGGTTAGAGAGGGGCCAGTGCAGGTGGTCAGAGCTCCCAGGCCTACAGGAGCTCATTGAGTCCCCAATAGGGGCTCAGCCTGAAATCCTGGGTCTATAAGAACCACTTAGGACGGGGTCACCCACTAGAGAGAGAGCCCCCTGCTCCTGTGATGAAAGCCGAGGCCTCTGCCTTCCCTCCTGAGTGCATGAGAGGTGTGTCAGGAGTCCAGGTGCCTGTCCCGCCTCACTTACCTGTCTCCCTGCCTCCTGCCTCGTGTACTCAGCTGGCCCATCTCAATGCAGGAATGGAACAGCTTTCTGGCAAGCCAGCCTTCTTCTCAGAGCTCTCTTAGATGCCTCTCAGGTCTGTCGGAGCCCGCTTTCCAGGTAGCATACCACCTAAAGGCCTCCTGCACATGCAGGTTTTGATGTGATGTGGGATGTCTTTATGCTGTGAATAAAGGACTGTCTTGGACTATGTTGGGTATCTTAGAAGTAGGCAGAGAAATCAGCATAGATAGAGGAAGGAGGGCAAGGTAACACAGGTGAGCCACGGGCCACATGGCAGGACAGATTAATGGGAATGGGTTGCATTAAGATGAAGGAGCTAGGGGCTGGAGAGATGGCTCAACGGTTAAGAGCATTGTCTGCTCTTCCAGAGGACCCGGGTTTGATTCCCAGCACCCACATGGCAGCTAACAACTGTCTGTAGTTCCAGTTCCAGGCAAAACACCAAGGCAAATAAATAAATAAATAAAGTTTTTTAAAAAAATAAAAAAAAAAAGATGAAGGAGCTAGCTAGCAATATGCCTGAGTCATAGGCCAAAAAGCATGAAATTAATATAAGAGTCTGTGTGTTTCTTTGGGACTTTGGGATTGCTGGTCCAGATAAGCAGCGGCAGGCAGATCTGAATTGTGGGGCTAATCCGAGCCAGAAATCTCTTTCTACTTTGGTGACCCTGATCATCTGCTATGGATTAGTCAGGATAGTCTGGGCAATAATCCAGTAACCAACACCTACAAACCTATGGCTCCATGCTGCTACAATGTACACCAAAGGGCCATAGGGACAGGTCAGCTTTTCCTACACTGGGGGATTCTGGTCCCCCTGTTTGTGACACCATCCCACAGACATATTTTCCAGAGGCCCATGGTGGAAGTAGAAGATTGCAGTATGGCCTACAGCCCAGGAATATTTTGGCAAGAAGGCACATGTATTACTTCTGCTTTTATGCTCATTGGCCATGGCTGGTCATGTGATTCCAACCTAATCACAAGGGAGGTTTCAGAGTGTGAAAAAAAGACAAGTAGACATTTAGAAAACATTCCTTCCCTTCCTCCACACAATGACAGGACATTTGGGAGAGGAAGATGGAGAGGGGGTTGGCTCTAACATGATACAGCAAATCACCGCAAAGCCTGTGGGCTTCAGCCGCTCTGGAAGTATCAGCCCAATGTGCCTACCTGCTCAGCAGCTATCATGAACTTGTAACTGAGGACCTAGCCAGAGCTTCACATGACTGGGCTGGGAACCCATTTCTATGAAGTGTCTCATGTAGCTGGAGGCTGGAAGCTTTAGCATATCACGGCTGATGATAGTTGTTAAGCCCCTGCCATATGATACATGGCATCTCCATAGGACTGACTGAGTCACCTCATAAAACCAATGCAAGAAGGAACAAGGTGGAAATCAGTGTCATGTGTGACCTGGAGGTGGCCATCACCATCACAGAGACCAACAGCTCCACTGCTATTAGAGCCCAATAATGTGTGATATACTGTGTGTTCATTTGTCTGAGCCAGGAGGTACCTGCTTGGGTAGGCATTGCTTTGAATAGTGGTGCGAGCAGGATGAACCAGGGAATTGGGGGTTAATAGAGGTACAGGCATCCCCAGTATGAGGAGCTCTTTCAGTCTGCTGGGGGCCTGGGGAGCCCCAAGAGCTGACTGGAGGGGACTCACCCTCTGTCTGTAAGTCCTTCAAACTGTAGTGTTTTGCTTCTCTTTAGTCTTGGGCTGGGGCCACCCATGGGCTGTCCTATAGGATATGTTCTCTATAATCATGTGCAACCATTTCTTATGAGAAATAATACACAGCCCCTTTAACTCTGTGTTCCTGGAGTCACATTGTTTTATGACTAACATAGGTAAAGAGCCCTGGGGCCATTTTAGAAGATGCAACAAGTCTTGAATTTTATTAGTGTTCAAAAAGTCAAGACCTTGAGTCCTTGCTAAAAAATAGCCATGGCTGGCCCCCAGTACATGTACAGTTCTCAAATATCCTAAGAAGCCCATCAAGTCAGCCTCCCATGAAGGACACCTCTGCCCATTTCTGCCCAGCCTGTGTGTGGGCAAAAGAATGGCAAAGTCTACAGAGGTGAGTGTGAAGTGGTCCAGAGGATGGAGTGGGATAGAAACTAAAGCAATCATGTTTCTGTCCCCACACCACATCTGGAGACATTAAAAGGCTAACTCAGAAGCAGGAGCCAATGGATAGGAAGCCTAAAACTGGACCTGTCCACAGGTGGCTAATTAAAAATGACCAGATGTGGACCAGCGAGATGGCCCTGTTGGTAAAGTGTTTACCAGGCAAGCAGAAGGACCTTAGTTTGATGCCCAGAGCCCACAGGAAAACAACAAACAGATGTGATGGCGTGTGATTGTAATCTCAGTCCTGGGAAGACTAAGACAGGTGCATCCTTGCAGCTCCCTGCCCATCAGCTGAGCCATAATGCTAAATTCCAGGCCAGTGAGAGACCTGTCTCAAAAACCACAGTGGATTGCTCCTAAGAAGCAGTATGTCCAAGGTTGATCCCTGACCTCCATAGGTACAAGAATCCATACCTGCATATGTTCATGTACCTACATAATCATGTTCATGTGTATAAACACACAGTGACCAGACTCTAGGGGAATCTTCCCCTAGAGTACTTAAAGGAGAGAGAAGCTTGACTTCAGTTACCCCCAAATTGAGTGGCCCTGTGCTCTCCCCAGCATGGCTGGCTGCTCTTGTCTTCATTTGAGCCATGTGGAGGTCAGATTGCTGCATTTGTATATGCTTTAAGGGTAAACGGAGAATGGAGAAAGAAGAGGTATTCAAAGGGTACTCCAGAGAGACAAAGTGAGCTGAAGACCTGTGCATATGGCTCACTAGCGGTTCTTGCTTCTCTCTATAGTTAACAGTGAGTCAGATTTGGCACATCATGGCCATTTCTGTCACTGTATCCCAACATACTGACAGCAGGCTGGCTGTACAGCTTGTGAAGAACGGAAGACCTGAATGAATAAACCTACCACTCGTGGGGAGCCAAATTCTTCCCTTACTCACTCTGGGGAAGGAGTGGCGTGGTTCACCTACTGTGGTGCATGCTGGGAAGACATTTCCGTTGAGTCCTCGTAGTCTGCCTGTACCAGCTCATGTGCTGTGGCATTTGGAACAGCAATGCAAAGTCTAAAGAGAAGTAATTGGCTTAACAGCTTTACCAGAAACAGGGCTTCAGGCATAGCTGGATCCAGGAATCCAAACCATGGTCTCAAGATTCTGCCCTTGTGCCCAGGCTGGCTGTGATGCTCATGGCTATTAGTGTCCAAAGGATACTTCAAACTTGCTGTCAAATGTTTCATGGGCAGACTTTGTAAGCAATGACTTATTCTGGGGGAGGGGGGCATAGTATCTCCTTGTGTTAGTTGGCATCAGGTGTCTGGCTAAATTGTTCTTCATCTTATTTTTTGAGATAAAGTCACTCACTAAACCTGGAACAACATTCTGATTTGGTGAGCCTAGTAGGTCAACAGGCCCCAGGGGGTCCCCCGTCTCTGCCTCCCTAGAGGTGGGATTACAGCGTCATGCTACCATGTCCAGATTTGTGATGCATGGAGACTGAGCAAGCTTTACTGCCTGAGCCATCTACACAGCCAGGCCACGGCTCTTGATTGAAAGATTACTAAAGACAGTGAGAAGGCCTAGGGCAGGAAGCCCGCCATTTAATCGAGGTTCATTCTGCTGCAAAACTGAGCCCACTTCCATTCAGACTGCCAGGAGGGAAAGAGCAGAAGTCTGGAAGATCTCCCAAGAGTCTTTGCACTTTCTAAGTCCTCACGTTACCACCTCAGTCTTTAAACAAGCAGTCTCTCACAGGGGAGGAGCCTAAGCCCTGAGCAGGGGCACAACAAGGAACTGTTTCCAGTTCTACATACACCCAGCGTTCCAGAGGTGAGGAAGGCCAGCCGGGAGCTCCAGGACATGACAGAGACCTTTCCTGTGGCATCAAGCTGTCCCGGGACCGAGTCATGGCTCAAGAAGCCTATTCTGATCCTCAGTGCAGTCTGAATGTGGCCCCCATTACAGGTCTTATCCACCAGGTCTATTGATGTCCTCAAACCAAAACTACAGACAGTTCAAAACTCATCCCGCAGCTTGAGCAGCTTCTTTCAGACCTAGGCTGGCTTGTTGTTTGTAGCGTGTGTACGAAGTCAGCTGCCTTCTTTCCCAGCCCACCCCCTCTGGCCCACAGACCAATCCTGGCTCAGGAGCCCAGGCAGGAAGGCTGAGATGAATACCTATGTACTTTCAAGGCTGGACATCATGTCCAAACCAAGCTTGGACAAACCCAGAAGCTAGAACTTGCTAGTAAGTTCCTCTCAGCCTCTGGCTGAGCAGGAAGCTGCCCTCCTTCCTCACAACCTCTGCTGCCTAGTTCCCCAACAGGGGCCTCTCACAGGCAGACTTTGTGACAGAGCTGAGGAGCCAGTTTTAATTCAAAGTTCCTTTTGCCTGGACATGCAGGACACCACTGAGTGAGAAGACAAAGTCCATGCTGGTCTCTGAGCGGCTTCCTTTAGCCATCTCGGTCCACAGCTTCTCACAGAGCAGTTGAGCTCTGCTAAAATTCATGATCATAAACATACCACTCAGGACTGCTCTGTCCTCAGCAACTGGGTAGGTTATGGCTGCAACCTGGGTTCTTTTGCATCCTTGAGGGGGGCATGCTGAACCACAGGTGCATAAACCATCATGGTGGAGGGTCAGGGTAAAAGCTAGGTCTTGTGGCCAAGGGGCAGGAGGCTCTAAGGTTCCAGGCCATGGTAGTCAGGTAGCCACAGGCTGTCCACTGCCCACAGAAGTATTTGCCTGAACAGCTTGGTACACAGGGCCTTTATGCAGATAGAACATAGGGTGTACCCTATCCTGCTCTGTGGGACAGGCATCACTTCCCCTCTGGCTACCTCTGTGGTTGTTTTTCTTACCCGGAGATCATCCCCTGTGGTCACTTGCTCTGGAAGACAGCCATCTACCGAAAACTTTCTTTCTAATCACCACACTTCCTACGGTCACCCCCTCACCGTGGTCACCTCCCTCCTAAAATCGTCATCTCCCTTGTAGTCCCCTCTCCAAGTGCTCAGTCCTCCAAGTCACCTTTACCCCAGGTTCATATTGACCAGCATAAGAAAGAAACGCTTCTTGCCTTTGTTCCCTCCCACCAAAATGCTGGCCCTCCCTGGCTCTGAGGCACCTGACCTGGGGTCACATGGCCAGCCTTGCCTGGCAGGCTGGATGATCTCCTCTGAGTCACTCCTCTGCCCCTGAGCTCCAGCTTCCTCCACAGCACAGGGACAAAAACATTTGCTTTCCACCCTGCTGTGGTAAGCAAGTCAGGACAAGACAGAAAATAGCTGGCTGCCTGTGAGGTGTGCCCAATTCCTACGTGTGCATGTGAGTGTGTGCATGTGTGTGTAAATGCATGCATCTCTAAGATGCTCACTGGTAACCGGGTTCCCAGGATGCTCTAGCCCCTCCCCCTCGCAATCTCATGAGTCTCCTGAGAGCAGAAGCTGCTAGACCTGCATGCCTGGCACAGTGTGTACAGATAGCCACACACTGTACCATCTCTGCTTTCTGCTAACTCCACCCAGGGCCAGCTTCTGGGTTTTTTTTTCCCCCAGGGCACTGCAGAGCCTGCTGAATGTAAACTGGCATTGAAGGTCCTCACTGCAGGGATTCGGAGCCCCTTGCTGATAACCAGGCTGGTACTAGCTGTGGGGTGGCTCTGAACTCTTCAGGAGGCAGGCGAGCTGAGGAGGCTGCAGGCAGCAGCAACCATGAGCACTCAGCACCATGAATGCTGGGCCTGCTGGGCCAGATCCCTTCATTGTAACCCTGTCAACACACAGTCCAGGCTTCTCCCACACGCCTGGGCTGTGTACACTATTAGCCATCCCCAAATTGCTGGTGATAGGACTCTGAAGGGTGGATCTCATACTACAAGGGCCTAAGAGGCCTGGCTCAGGCAACAGAGAAGTGGAAGGCAGAGATGCTGCCTGAAAATGGCCAACAAGTTAGCTCAGGACCTTAGGGCCTGAAGCAGGTTCTGCTAGGGGCAATCAGGAATCTCTGAAGCTTCAGGAACACAACAGCAACCTGGAAACATATCTACCATCTTTGTGCCTTGGGTCCTTGTCATAGATTTAACCCCAGTCTGTGGCAGGCCACTTCTCTATTCTGCTTCCATTTCCCCAGTCAAGCACCAGCACCTTCTGCTCAGAGGCTTGAAAGGGCTATGGTGGGCTATCTTCTCTAAATGCAAGTTCAGGAGAGGTGTCCCCAACCACAGGCAGGAAGGAAATGAAGCAGAACAGCTTTAATGCCACTGGCCCTCAGCAGGGGCTGCAGAGGTACACCACAGCCACATTCCCCAACCCCCAGGCCCAAGGCCACCTGGGGTATACAGCTGCCAGCCTGCCAGGCCCTTTGTGCTGGGACACTTTGGAGGAAAGATGGGGACACGTCACAGACAGACAGCTAAGACTCCAAGCTGCAGAGACTATTGCAATAGGATTCTCATTGAATGGCTTGCCCAGGTGAGTGAGGACAGACAGCCTGACCTTCTCCTTTACAGGCCTTTCCACAGCTTCTCCTCACAGCCTTCCCAACAATCCTTTTGATAGTCTCAGGAGATCCTCAATCTGTGGAGACTGCACCGAGGCCACACATTAGCAAGGCCAGGAGAAGTATCAATGGAACCTGGTCTTCAGTTGATGGAAGAGGAAGGAGGCTTTGAGACTCGGGATTGGTACCCAGCATAGTGCAAGTGAAGCCACATGCCTCCCTGCCCTGCCAGGGCCCCATACACAGTGGCTAGGGACTCACTTTCCACCACACAGCACTGAGCACTCACTGAGCTAAAGATTCAACAGCTCTCCACACAATGGCTAGTTTCCTTGGCCCAGGGACTCACCAGCTCTGTACTCTGCAGCTGGCCTGACTTGTTGGTCCTGGATGTCACTACCTACTCCTGTGACAGATGGAGTGTGCTCTGCCTTGGCTCTCTACCCACCATCCCAATTCTCCTTGTGACTCCAGAGACACCCCCCCAACACACACACACACCCTATCACTTCTTCAGGCCAGGCCTTACCCCAGGATTACCTATCCTAGCCTGTGCTGATCTGTTTGCCCTCTGACCTAAGGTCAAAGTTTTAGGGCTGCCATTCTGCCTCGGTAGCTTCAAGGTGGAAGTCCCAGTAAGAAGGAACTACCTCTTGGGGTGAAGCTGGGTCGTGCATAAGAAGGGACAGACACCACATGAGATCAGTGCTTCTGACAGAGGGATAGTACAATCCAACCCTGCCCTCAGGAAGCAGAGATAGAGGCTCCAGAGGGCCAGGGGAGGCCCCCACAGGGGTTGCGGACTGAGGCGAGCCACGCTTTTCCTAGGTTCGGCCTGGAGAGTGGAAGAGTAGAGAGGTCATTTCCACAGCCCCAGGAGAAGCAGAGGGTGTGGGGAGGGAGCTGGGGGGCGGCAGCTTCTCTTGTTTTGCTCTGTCTGCCTTTGTCCTACTCCAGCAGGGAGGGTGTGTTTGTTTAAAGATGTCTCTTCTGGCAACAGAAGCCTGTCTCAAAGCAGAAACACAACAGTGTGGAGAACGAGGAAGAAATCTCTCCACCAGGAAAATATTTCCTCTTTACAAATGAGGACCCTGAAGTCTGACTTCACCCAGCCACTGAAACCGTGACAGGACATAGCACACACTTGAGTCCCCGGACCAGGATGAGGGCCAGCCAGCTGCTGGAATTTCACATCAAGAGACTCCATGCTGCAGTTACAGATTCTTCACACCAGGAATGCCAGGGTTTGGGCCTCTGTAGGAGTCTCCTGAATAAAGTTACCACAAATACAGCAGCTTACCATTACGAAGATTCATTTGGCTGAGTTCGAGAAGTTCAGTGTCTGAAGACAAGGCCTTCCCCTGAAGACAGACCATGCTCCTGTGGCCCCAGTGACAGTCCTCCTCATCCATTCTCTGATGGCCCGCAGTGGTCCTTGGCTGGTATTAGGGTCACTTCTGCTCTGCCTCAACCTTCAAGGAACCTTGTCTCTGCGCATCTGTTTACAAAGCACCTCTTTCAAAGACACCAGATATATCAAGCTTGGCAGTCTCAGGCAGGGCTTGCACATAGGAAGGCTCCATAAGTTGAAAGGTCAAGGAAACCAGGAGCCTGCTGGGCCCAGGGCCATGAGCCCAGCATGTCACAGAGCCTTGAGACCCATGAGAGCTCTCTGCCTTACACTCCTTTGCATGAGTGAGGGCTTCCTTCCATCTCAGGTTCTTTCTCGGTGAGGGCAGGCAGAAAGCTTGGTGCACAATTAGAGAATATGGCCACAGGGAAGAGGGTGGTCAGCCCTTTTGGCCTTCAGAAGCCAGATGGCACCTCAGTCTCCAGAAGCGGCTTAATAGTGGCTCTCTTGCTAAGCTCTGAAGTCTGTTTCTCCATCTCCACATGGAGGTTATATGTGTTCTTATGGCAGGGGGAAGAGATAATCCATGAAGAAGTAGAGTGCCTTTCTGTTTCCAGCCCCAGGCTTCCTGCCCCTTAGACCCATGGTGTCCAGGGACATTTTCTTCCCAGGGAAAAAGACCTGTTTCCCAGGAGTCAGTCATGAGAATCTCAGGGTGAAAGGTGTCAGGGACCGGAGACAGTGGCATTAATGACATGGCCACAGTGTCCGAGGCTTAAGAGGCAGGCCTCTGAGTATGCAGCTCCGGAAGTGAGGGAGAAGCTGGTCACTGGACTCCGGAAGCAGTGGACAAGAATCCCTGGGGCAGAAATGAGGCCAGAAGCTCTGGGGACCAAAGCGAGACTTCCATATGTTTAGCTCACACAGGAGAAACCAGTGCTGAATGACAAAGTCTGGGGTAACAACTTGGCTCATGGTACAAGTAGATGCCCAAGGCTGTGGCCTCACACATGTGAGGAGGGTCAAGTATCTGCCACTCACCCCAGTACACTGGACTACCCTACATCCCATTCCGGCTACCTGCTACTGATCATGGCTGACCTCACCGATGCTCTGGAGCCTTTCTTCTTCTTGTGGGGCAGCACTGCTGGGATGAGCCTCTCTCCCTGACAGAGCTTAGCCTTAGATTCTCACAAAGAGCATTTCCAGCTGCCATTGTTGTTGCCAGCGTGTGCCATGTTGGGCCTACTCTAAATCATTTCTCACCCTAGGGTTCCAGACAGAGGCTCTGAGCAGGGCAGCGTCTTCGCCATATTATGCTGTAGGCACTGGGGTGTTTCAGCTGGGCCTGATGAGCTGGGGACAGTGTGACTCCTGAGGGGCTAATAGCAAGCCATGCCTGTGAGAGGCGATGATCTCCATCTGACTCAGGCAGCAAGACTATGGGCTGTCACGCTATTTCAGGGAAAATAATTATACCCATGCTAAGAGGAAGCTTGCCCGTGAAATGTCTTAAGAGCATTGCCCAGCACAGCCTGCCTACAGCTTTGGGCATGGGGGAAGGTGGGCAGAGACCTAGGAACCCCGGGTGTCTGAGGTCTCTCAAAGGTGGCAAGTGCATAGATAGATAGCATGTAGGGATGGGGCTGGAAATGAAGTTCAGTCACTGAGGCCTAAATGCTAAGCCCAGACCCCAAACTCCTGGCCTTACCCTACCCATGAGCCACACCAAGTGTGTTATGGAGCAGGCTTCATAATGACACACAGCACAGCTTGTGTTTTCCAGGCATTTCTTTCCCTTCCTCATTCTGCTGGGTCTGCTATGGCCTGCCCTCAGGCAGCTGGCCACCAACTGCTATGGCTCCTGGCTATCAGGAGTGAGCTGGAGTTCTGTAGCTCTGCTTGGGGTGTGTGTCTGTGTGTGTGTACACTCTCCCTACAGCTGGAGGGTCCAGAAACCACATGGACAAATGGTCAGCCTTTGTGCCCATCTGGGTCTGGAGGAGCAGAACTTACTAAGTTTGACCCATGCCTTCTGATAGTATCTGCTTGTAGGTACTTATTTATTCATTATACTTTTTTTTTTTTTAAGTTTCTTGAGACAGGGTTTTTCTGTGTTACCATCGTGGCTGTCCTGGCACTCATTCTGTAGACCAGGCTGGCCTCGAACTCACAGAGATCCACCTGCCTCTGCCTCCTGAGAGCTGGGATTACAGGCATGTGCCACCACCACCCAGTTGCTGGTGGGTTTTAAATGTTTTTCACTATTATCCTTGGGGTGGTCATAAAAACAAATCTTTTAGGAGTGTCATCCTAGAAAATATGATAAGAGCCGGTGAAACTCACAACCTCTACCCTTAAATTTCCACAGCTTACTCAAAAATGATATTGAAACTGAATAGTTCTAGATGTGTTTCTTAAATTGAATTTGGAGTTTAAAGCCTCCGACAAAGGAATGCCTCCAGTGACAAATTCCACCAAACGCGAAAAAAAGAAAGAAAGAAAACCACTTTCTCAAACATTTAAATTCAAGTCAGACACTGGCAAGATGTCCCTAAAATTCATACAAAGATACAAAGGGCCTACAAATAAAAAAAAATATTCTAAAAACATCAGTGTAGGCAGATTTCTTAGACAACAAACAAAGAACACTAGCCACAGGATTAAAAACGCTGGATTAGAATTTGTCAAAATGCACAAGGTAAATTTACTAAAAACTTCATCTCTTTTCAAATGAAGGTCTGTTTTCTCTTCTTACAAATGTATTTGTATATGCACACACACACACACTTAACAAAGGGACTTCATGGTGAATATATAAAGAACACCAATAGCTCTGTAATAAGAGTTCAGGTAACCCAGTGAAATACTGGCAAAGAGCAAGGGGTGTGTCCCAGCAGCAGACAAGGCGTGGACTTGCAAGGCGGTGCATGAGGATCAGGTCAAACCTTAGCACCACAGAGAGGAAAAGCAGAAAAAAGAAATGAAGGAAGGGAGGGGAGAAGGGAGGGAGGGAGGAGGAGAAGAAAGAGAGGAGAAGAAACCTAAAAAACAGAGTGACTATTGGTCCATTACATGATCTTAAAGGTCTTCGGTGAAAAGGAATACGTATTGGCTGTGATGGCGCACACCAGCAATACAGGCAATGTGGAGGCTAAGGAAGAAGGGTCCAAAGTTTGAGGCCAGCCTGAATTATATGATGACAAAAAAGCAAAATAAAATTGCAAAGATGGTGCTGCTACCGCTCCATATGGTATGGTTAAAGAGTAGAAACAAATCCGATAATGCTAAATGTGAACAGGACTTTGTACATTGCAAGGACGGGTGATGTGAGCGGGAGCAGTTACTCTGCAGCTTCATGTAGGGGCAGCTGTCATGCCATACCGTCCAGCTGTATGACCCATAGCACCCAAGAGAAATGAAACCATCCCCACCCAGACTGACACCCCACAAACACTGCAGCATCATTTCTAATAGCCCGAAGCTAAAGATCAACCATGTGCGCATAGTCAGGTGGCTAGGTAAACACACTGTGATGTGTATGCATCAGAGATGCCACTCAGCAATTAAAGGAGTGAGCTAGTGACCCATGTAGCATTTGATAAAGTCTCCACCCAATGAGACCAAGGAACAAAGCCAAACCCAGAAAGCCACAGTGTGTGTCTCTGTAGAAAACTTTAGAAAATGCCAACCAACCCACAGTGACAGGAAGAGCACCTGGGGTAGGGATGTTCAGCATGCAGTATATACTGGACCATCTGTGGTCCAAACACTTTTAACATAAAGTCAGGACAGGGGCTTGGGATTGTAGTTCACTCTGGCCTAAATCTCCATCCTTCTTTTTTGGGGGATCCTTTAAGGGTGCCTTTCTGGAAGAATTTCAGTCTTATCTTCCCTTATGCAAGCTGTGTGGAGGGGTCCTGCCTTTCACCCAACCTCTTGCTGGCTGGAGAGTCTTTAAAACGTACCTTTGGCGGTCTAGAGATGTAGCTCAGTTGGTAGAGGGCTTGCCTAGTAAGGCTGATGCATCAGTTCAGTCCCCGGCACTGTATTCAACAACTGTGTGACTCATGTGTGTTAGCCCAGCATTTGGGACACAGAGGCTCAGAGTCATCCTTAACTCCCCAGGGAATTAAAGACCAGCTTGGGGTTTAACAAGACAAGATCCTGTCCCAAAAAGAAAAAAAAAAAGAAAGAAAGAAAATACATCTTTCCCTCAAATTGCAAAGAAAACTTCTGGCACCTGCTGGGGAAGTCTGATTCCAGTCTATCCTGGAGCTGTCCCTGGGAGAAGGAGAAGGCACTAGCATTGCTGGAGTTGGCCACTGCGTCTCCTGAGTCCTAAATCACATAATAACAATAATGAAAGTGGATGGAGAGGCCAACAGTCCTCTGAGAAAGAGGAACTGAAATGTTTCAACTCCTCTTAACAATCCCTAGCCACAAGCCAAGCCCAGATTCCCAGGCCTTAAAGAAACCCTACTAGATGTTCTTCAAGGCCCACACTACAAGACTAAGGTCCTATTTCCTTGAGGAGATGCCTGCTAAACTCACCAGGGTGTCCTCTCACATACTCCCACTTCATTCTAGAAAGAAAACTAGATTTTTTTTTTCTTCTGCCCCCACTAGTTAGTTCCTCCTCAGTTAGATTCAGTTCCTGCTGTGAAGGTCCCACCTGGAACAGCTTCGCATCCTAGTGCATGCTGGGATACAGGGGGAAGAAGTAAGTCCTACTCCTAGAGATGGCCAAGAGAAGTCCTTCCTACCTGGAGCTTTGCAGAGACAGCAAGCTTACCATAAAGCAATGAAAACAGCTAGTTATATATGACCAAAGAGCATCTATGGCTTCTGGGCGAAATCTCCTGCTTTCTGTAGAAGCCGGAACCTCTGTGTGAGTGTTGGGACAGGCAAGTGGGCCTGAAGCTGTGTGACCAGTTGAGAACTCTTCTTCTTGGGGTGGGAGGAGGAGTATTCTGTCCTGTCCTCGCTGAGGATGAAGCTTAGGAATATCGCTGTGTTTGCTTAGGGCTCACTGCATCCAGGCAGACACTGTGCTGTGTCTCTGTGTGTCATAAGCTACTCCGAACCCACGAGGCCCTAAGAGGTGACACTGTGGCTGAGTGTACCATGCTGCAAACAAGAACACTAATACACAGCCCATCCAGGTCATCTGTCCATTGTCACAGGACTGGAAAGCTGTAGAGCTGGGACACAAAGGCAGGCATGTGACAGCAAAGACCACATTGTTAGCCACTGAGACACTGTGTGCTGAGCCCGATGGGCACGGCTCAATCTTCTATTAGCAAGAACATAGCAGCTCCACAGGGTCATTGCTCCAGGGTACACCTGGACCCTAGCCAGATGAACCAGGAGAAAGAGAGTTGAAGAGACCCATCTCTCAGAAGTGCAGCTGCGTGTGAGGGGTGTGTTCAAGCACCACTTTGCCTCTCCAGTGGCAGAACAGGAATGAACACGTCCCTGATGTAAACATCTTGTGAAACTCCCTGGGAAGGTGGGGCCATTTACAGAGCAAAAATGTTGGCAGTGAGACCTGGGCAGGGCTGGGAAGGGACCTCTCCACAAGCAAAGGACCTCACACGCCCACAGCAACAAAGGTTGCTCCTCCTCAGAGGGACTAGAAAAGGTTTTAAGATCCACTAGCCCAAAACAAAAT
Organism: Sigmodon hispidus; assembly: GCA_004025045.1. Taxonomy (NCBI): domain Eukaryota; kingdom Metazoa; phylum Chordata; class Mammalia; order Rodentia; family Cricetidae; genus Sigmodon; species Sigmodon hispidus. The sequence goes on along the minus strand of PVIH01011923.1, from coordinate 27,150 downwards.
TTTAGGGTCGCACAAAATTTCTAGAAGTTTCCCAAGGATGTTTTATCATCTCCATCCTCCTGGCAGGTCGAAAGTTCTAGAAGAAGCAACTGGAGAAAGTAGCTGACACCACTTTCTAAACTTTTTTTAAAAAACTTTATTTTATTTGCCTTGGTGTTTGCCTGGAACCGGGAACTGGAACTACAGACAGTTGTGAGCTGTCATGTGGGTGCTGGGAATCGAACCCTGGTCCTCTGGAAGAGCAGTCAGTGCTCTTAACCGCTGAGCCATCTCTCCAGCCCCACCACTTTCTAAAGGGCTACATACAAAAGATTGTATCCAGTCTCCCTGGGCACTATGCTATACATCCTCATTTCCCATTTGGAGAGTACCACATAGGTGGGGTGCTGAGACATGTATGTCAGTCTACCACTTCACTGAACACATGTGAAAGCCAAATACACAGGAGATCCAGAGATAAGAGCTGTCTGGAGTTGGTCTCAGTTTTTCACTCAGTGAGCAGGTTTTCCCACCCATGACCACTGCCTGTGCCATGGAGTCAAGATGAACATCTGAACTGAGTCTATTATCCTGAGCCTCAGCCATGACACCAAGGACACACAGAGCCCAGGTGGCCCTGCCATCCTTCCCAACCCAGGTCCTGTGTTGGGACCTGGTCTGCCAAAGTTTCTTGGAGGTGTGGTGGCTGGATTTCCTCATGGATGACTTGATAGATGTGGTACCCATTTAAAACACACAGCATGGGGGCTGGAGCGATGGCTCAGTGGTTAAGAGCACTGACTGTTCTTCTAGACGACCCAGGTTCAATTCCCAGCACCCACATGGCAGCTAACAACTGTCTCTAACTTCAAGATCTGGCACCCTCACAGATGTGCAAGCAAAACACCAATGCACATAATATAATAAAAAATACTTTTTAAAAAAAAAAATAAAAAAAAAAAAATAAAACACACAGCATGAGCCACCAAGGCTCACTGGGATGTAAGGAGGCACTCGCACAGCCCTCTACCCTGTCTAGCAGTCTGAGGGGCTGGGTTCTGGGGACAATGCTCCTTACAGTCATTTGAGGACCCTGACATAGATTCTGGGTTTTCATCACCTGCCACGGTGTGTCCTTATTTTGAGTTCACTGTGCTTGGCCACAGCCCCTCTTGGCAGCTACTATCTACTTATTAAGTCTTTTCTCTCAAATACTTTTATTGTGGCATAACAAACCCAACATGAAATTTGCTCTTCTGCTTCTGAGTGCACGGCTCAGGGGCATTAATATGCATATCTGTGCAATATCACCTCCAAAAGGATCTCACTGTCCCAAGCCGGATCTCTGTCCCTGTTAAAGGTAGACACTATCTCTTCCCTAACCCACTATCCTTTTCAGATTTTGACCTACTCTAAGGCTCTCATAAAGATGCAGTCATATTGTCTCTGCCTGCTGTGACTTATTTATCTCACTGGGCACATCCTTAGGATTCACTCAAGCTTGGGTTCTCTTTACAGAGAAAGCTAAATACTCCACTATGGGGAGGGCTCACATTTTGCCCATCTGTTCATCAGTAAATGGACACAGGGCTTGCTTCTACACTTTGACCTCTGACTTGCTCCGGTGAACCTGGTGTGTAAGCATCTGAGATCAGTTTTTGTGGTATAGTCCCAAAGAGGGAGAGAACTGTCTTCTCTGGAGTTTGTACCATGGTATCCTGTCACTGCAGGGAATTTGGGTTCTATTCCAGGGCCAGTCATCTACTGGTAAAGAGGTTGAACGATTTTCTTTACCCAAAGGAACTGCTGTATGAGACTTTTCTATGTTGAAAGCTGGTTAAGATTCAGACCAGGGGAGTCTAACACTTGTAAAGCCTTAAAACTTCTAGAATTTGTAAAGGGATTCAGGAAACATTTGAAGGAATGGGGGAAGCAAAGAAGGCAATGGTCATGGGAAGAAAACACCTATTGCAGACTTTGGGTCAAGAAAGGTCACTGTGACAGGCCTGTACACAGATTAGCCCGCTGTAGACAACAGGCCCCCGACTGCTGGGGCCTCCTAACAGTGTCTCAAAGGAATGTGCTCCCGGAGGTGAACCAAGGGAAGGTCAAGGTTTCCCCCCAAATATTTTATTTAAATATTAAATTAAAAAAACATACATCAACTAATCATTTGGCATACGTTTCTCACATTAACATGAGAAATGAAACAATTCCATCATAGTAAAAAAGAAAAAACAAAAACAAAAAACCATTATATACATCTGAGATCATGTAGTGTCTTTAAATAGGCGATTCCATTACAGTCCAGGACAGGGCTGTGAGGATCTACAAAAACACACCACACACGCCAAAAAACAAGAACTTAAAAACCATGATGCTACTGTCCCCTAGAGAGGGTTGACAGTGACTAGAAGACACAAAAACTGCCAGAAAGTAAAGTGCTTGTGGCTTTTGACACACAGCAGTACCCAGGCCTTTGATCTGTGGTATCTGGACAGAAACTGGGAGACAAGAGCTGGTGGCCCAGGCTGCTGGGCACTACTTCCCCGATCCACACATCTGGTGAGTCGACAGGAGAGACTCTTTTTGGCTTGTTCTACAGAGGGCACCAGTTCTGTCCCAGAAGAATGGTCTTCCACCTATCTTGAGAATTAGGTGGTCTAAGATGGACCACAGGGCCAGCACGGAGGACCCGTTGTGACATCACAGGTTGAATGCAGTCTCTTCCTGGCCTCAGGTATCTCGGTCAATCTTTGGCTTTTAAAATTGCCTCCTTTCCTCTCTCTTAGTGACCTCAGGTTAATACTGCAGTGATGAGATGTCATGGTGGAAGCCACCTGGGAGGCAGAGGGACAGATGCCTGACATAGAGAGTGTGGGAAGGGGTGACATCCCTGGTTCCTTCCAGGGACTTCTGGATGGCAGAGCTGTGCCTGGGCCTACCTGCCAGGCAGGTGGGATGGCCCCTTCCCTGACGCCTCTACCCTGTGCTGGAAGTGGGCAGCCTATGGCCCCTTCAACACAAACATGGTGCAGATGGGGACACATCTTAATGTGACCAAGGGAGGTTTAAGCCAGGAACACAAAAGTGTATACAAAATAGAAAAAATAAGTAGTGTCTGTCTCCTATTTATATACATATACAGTATTTGCTTAAAAAAGAAACTTTACAAACACTGACCTATACTTCTCATCTTCCTGGAAAGCAAGCCAGAGCCCAGGCCTGGGTGCTAGGTTTTAATAGAAAAGGTCCCAGACCAAAGGCAGGTGGTCATAACCAAGATGCCTGCTGGCTGCCTGCTGGTCACAGCCCCTTGGTATTGCACAATTTCCCCGTCAGGTGTTCTTGTTGGACCCTGATAATGAAATGCGTAAAAATCTGTAATTAGCAGCGAGTCAAGATACATGGCAGGAAGGAACTTGTTGGCTTCCTTGCGGTGTGAGAGGCTCTGGGCCAAGTGACCATGGGTCAGCGCACACACCTGCAGGTCCTTACCCCTTCCAGTCCTTTGTGGTTTCCTCCGAATAAGCCTGGCACACTGACTTGAGCAGCTACAAAACTCAAGCTAAAATACAACAAGGTCGTCCATCCTCTGGCAGACAGGGAAATCCCGACAATGCACACGGTCTTCCCCTAGGCCGATGTTGGCTGTTCTAAAACCCACATGGAAAAGCAGCAAGTTCACAGTTTTTGGTAAAGCATGAGCATTTCTGAAGTGGAGAGCTGTGAACCCAAACCCAAACCCAAAACAAAGCCAACCAACACACGGGCATGTGCCACAAACAGTGGGCGCTGCTCTCTCCAGGGACATCTGAGCTCATCACATGATGAGCTGCGGACAGGAGTGTAGGTCCCTGAGCAGCGTGGCCCCTCTCTCCACCCCAGCCTCATGGGCCTCTTCCCTCACCCCACTTCCCCTCCCATCCACCCGCCCATATGACACACCCGCAATTATTATTTTTCTTCAAAAAGTTTCAGTCTCTACTCATCATTGAGGTCACTCAGTGCAAGGAAAAAAAATAAAACAAAACAAAACAAATCCTAAAAAGCCCATACACCAAACATATTGCTTGTTTCACTTCTAGAAAGTTCTTGGCTTTGAGTCCGAAACCATCTTCACATACTCTGAAATTATTGCTTGGAAGAGTCAATGAGTCATGGGGGGTGCAGCAGGGCCACCTTCACTGTACCAAGACAAACGTCCCCCGCTGGCCAGAGGTCAGGTCCTCCATCTCACAGTCCCCCTGTGGCAGCCCAGCAGGGTCACAGCTCGGGGCCAGCCTGGTGAGGCACTGTGGCAGGGGCCCAGTGGGTAGAGCCACTGGGCCAGCACTGATGTGCAAGTGGGTATCCAGGAGCTGTGCAGCAGATGCCACAGGTGACATGCCAGCCTGGAGGAGAGGGGCGGGCAGCAGAGGGATCCCAGACATGAGGAGGCCATCACAGGGAGTAAGCATGTATGGGACAGAGGATGGCTGGGGGCTCTGCTGGCAGCCAGAGGTGACTGAGTGGTGCTGTAACTGGAGCAGCCTGAAGAACAGAGAGACAGAGCGGTCACTTCACTGGCTCTGCTCAGAAGCACTCAGGTTTCCACACTGCCCAGGTGGGTCCCACCCACCTCAGAGCTGTTCTTGGCAGACAAGGATTCGCAGAGGTTTGTGTGTGACACATCCCTGAGCCATCCTGCCCCAAGTCCTAGGTGGTGTGACAACTCAGTGACGCCAGCCCAACAGGACAGTCTTGGTCACCATTGCACTCCACCCACAGACAGTTGCTAAACCTGCACGTCCTTGATCTATCCCCAACAACAAGGTGCCAGGCTACAGAGACCTCACTAAGGAACCATATGACTGGGGACATCTTGGCCCATGGGAAGTGGGGTGCTTGTTTCACGGGCCCCTGGGAGGGAAGGGCACAGGAATGGTGTGGTACACCTACCTCTGCTGGTGCAGCACCTCTTCAAGGAGGCTCCTGCCTTCCCGACTGCTGGTCGTGCAGCCTTGCATGCCTGAGCTTGGAGCTGGGGTGTGGAAGGTACTCATGCCTCCCCGGGGAGCTCGGATGGAGGACTGGCACACCTGGCGTGCTAACCCTTTGATCTTGTTCAGCCCCAGGAACCCCTTGGTCCTTGCGTTTTTCCTCAGCTGCTGCCGAAAGGCCTTTAGCCCTGTGGGAATAAAAGCAGGGGTTAGCCTGCCCGGCTCTTGATTATGGCCAATGGCCGTCAGCCTGCCAGGGTTTCCATGCCCTGAGGAGGAGGGAAGGAAAGGATAGCCGGGCAGCTGCCAGCCCCTAACCCTAACTTCCACCCCTCCCCCATGGCCAGTACCTCCCCAGTGGGACACATATGTCTGAGTACTCTATGGAGGAGGGGGTATCCAGTACACTGGGCTCTGGCTCTGGGGGCTCCTGGATTGTCACAGTCATAGAGGAACCCTCAGGTACTCCTATCCTGAGTGCCATGGAGAAACCCAAACAGCTATGGGACTGCTTTGATCAAAGAACCCCTCCTTGACCCTGGCCCTCGCCCAGAATGGTTGGCCCCTGCCACTCAGGGTCAGATGTGAGTCTATTCTGTAAGCTAGGCTGTACAGAGCTGAGCTGGGACCTTCACCCTGAGGAGCACTAATGGTCCTGCCCAGGCTGGGAATGGGACATAGCCTCCATCAAGGACAGAGATGGCCTGCCTGGACAGTAGCATCTCCTAGCACATGAGGGACCTTACCTTGAGTGAGTGAGGTATCTGATGCCCTCCGTCCCTCTTGGAAACTGACAGGAAGCAGGACAGCTGTACCCAGACCCGCCTGAGCCTGGAGCACAGGGGTGGCTGACTGTGAGCCCAGAAAAGGCGAGGCCAATCTGACTGGAGAGCTGGTATCCAGCAGCCCTGGGGTGGCCAGGCCACCACCAAGCCCTGCAGGCCCTTCACTTGCAGAGAAAGGGAGGCAGCTATCAGAGCTGGTTCCTTCTGAGGGACTCGCCACGGCAGAAGAGGAGACAATTATGCCTGTGGGAAGATCAAATGCTTGAGAAAGAGACTGCACACTCTAAGGTCACAGACCGAGGGACAGGGTACATGGTCTTCCCCAACTTGACCCTCACCTAGGCTGCCAGAGGCCCTGGCTGTGAGCCAATAGGTAGAAGGGAAGATGGCAGGTAACAGTAACACCCAGACCCCAGGACAGGAAGGGGCCCAAAGTCAAACACCTGCCCTCTAGTGCCTGGGACAGCCAAGGGGTGTCCCACTAATGAGATAACATAGGCATGGCCAAGTATGAACCATGGATCACTGAAACGAAACTCAAGCTGGAGGGTTCCAGGCAAAAGGACCCAAATCAAGTGAGTTCAGCATGGCCTTGGCCCTCACCCTGGATGCTGGGTCTTTGGGGTACTTACAGGGAGGGTTGTGTGGGGAGAAATGGGTGGAGACTTCAGCCAGTGTGTGCCTCCGGCCTGTGCTTCCTGGCAGGGGTTCCTGGGCTTCCTGCTCTTCCTCCAGGCCGGGACCCTGCCTGGCCTCCTCACAGATAGCTGTGTCCAGTAGGCTACTGGGGGAGACAGACCGGTGCCGGAACACTCCACCGCAGTTGGTATCCACGGGGAAGAATAAGGGCTGCAAGGGGAGAGAGAGAGGTCAGTAACTCTAAGGCCCTAGAAATGGGTACTGGTAGAACACAGCCACCGGGAAAGAGTGGAGCATCGCTCACGCACCTGAAGTGAGCTGTGGAGATCACAGTCCATCTCGGCCTGCAGGACAGACTGAGCCAAGGCCTGAGGCTGTGGGCACAGCAGGGAAGGCCGGAAAGGGTCACACGGGAGAATTTCTTGAGGCACCTGAGAGGGAGGGATTTTTCAGGAAGTGATTCCGGGGTCAAGGGCCAGTGGCAGCAAGCTCGTTTTACAGATGAAACTAACAGAAGCCAGCTGCTAGCTGCCTGAGCTTGGGGCTCACTTCAGGATTCTGGGCTTTCATCAATGAGGCTGTGTGCATGTGCAGGTGGACAGGAGGAGGTGCTAGGAACGAGAGCCTGCTGGACAGAACCTGGTCCAGAGTGGAGCAGCCATCAGCTCCCCCATCCCAGTCCTCTAAGTCCCCCCTGTCCCCACAGCCTGCAGCTAGGCTTGCAATGAGGTCCAGGTAACTGCCCAGAGTCAGTGCCATGGCCAAGCAGGAGATTCCAAGCTCTGAGGAGAGACCTCAGAGCAAAAGAACAGATGTAGGGCTCTGAGAGGGAGCTCATCCTCACCTCCAGACTGCTGAGGTCCGAGTTTCGGAGCAAGGGCTGTCTGGTAGGTGCAGGGCTGGGCCGGGATGAGGGCTGGGTACTCCGATGCTCCTTGAGGCGCTCAAGCAGGAGGTAGTAGATGGCAGCAAAGTGGTTGTAGCTGCTGTTCTGCAGAGACTGAGGAGCAAGGACAGTGGGATCAGATTGAGGCCCTGGCTGCACTGGCCACTAGACTTCCCAGTGAGCCCATTCCAGGTAATTCTCGGGCAGCCAAGAACATCTATAGAGAAAGGAACAAGCTGGCCCTTATATTAGACTCTACCCCATTTTAACTCCACAGGCAAATGCCCACTTTGCCTGAGAAGGCTGATCCTGCTACCATTCCAGGATGTGAAGCACAGACAGGACTATGTGCCACACGCTCACCTCCACTGTCCTCTGCCGGTCGATGCCAAGGGCCTGCATGATACCCAGCACCTGCTCATTGTAGTCGCCCAGGTTGGAGGTGTATCCCTGCATGGAGTAGGTCGGATCATCCTGCTGCAGGAGGGTGGGATCAGCCTGCATCCACCGGTGCTGACGGATCTGGGCAATGGTGATACGCTTGGCAGGGTCCACTACCAGCATGCGTCGGATCAGTGTCTCACAGTCTGTGGAGGTAAACGAAGAATTCATACTGAAGATAGGGTGCTGAGCCTGGGGGCTCATTCCCACCCCCACTGTGGCAAAAACCAGCCACAGGGTAGTCAAGAAGCCTAACACAACACTGTCATTACAGCCCCCCTGCTACAGAAAAGAGCTACCAAGTTGGGGAATCGGACCCAGGGAAGACACTTTTTAAATGTCCCCTATAGAAAACCATTTAGAGTCTCCTTCCTGCTGTGGCATACACTAGGCTAGGCAACTTTATAAAACAGAAAGTCCTGTGTGTGTGAGAGGTTGGCATCCTGGGTCCTGATGGTGGGGGACTGCAGAGGTGGGGGTCCTGACGGAGGGAGGCCCCTGCACATGCTGAGGAGGTCACTAGGAAAGCACCCGTGGGTTGAGTTTCTCTGGAAGCCTGATCATCTGGTCCTGAGTCCTGGACTTGACAGCAGACTTGCTAGACTGCTGGGCGGGCACTGCCAAGACCTGCCCACCACCTCTTCCCCAAAGCCACCACCCAGCTTACCCAAGGCTCCCAGGGCAGACCAACTACATGCTCACCCACCTTGAGACATGAAGAAGGGGATGCGAAACCGGCCCTCCAGCACCCGCTGTCTCAGGGTTGGTAGGTTGGGTCCATCAAAAGGGAGGGAACCACAGACGAGGACGTATAACACCACGCCAAGGCTCTGTGAATAACCAGACAGCTGTGTTGGTGCCCTGTTTGCCAGCTCCAGGGATGTGGTGGCAGGCAGACAGCAGGGTCCAAAAAGGCTCCTACCCAGATGTCCAGCTGGGGGCCTTCATACTCCTTCCCCTCAAAGACTTCAGGAGCTGCATAGGGGGGGCTCCCACACCACGTGGACAGAGGCTCTCCTGGCTTATAGAAATTCCCAAATCCAAAATCTGTGAGGCAGAGGAACAGGTACTGACATCAGTCTGGGATTGACCAGTGTTGTGGCTGCAGTATGCACTGGAATCAGAGACCCCACAGGGCCTCCCTCTTTCTTGCCTGCCAGCTTGATGTCCATGTTGCCATCCAGCAGCAGGTTCTCCGTCTTGAGGTCCCGGTGGACTATGTGATGGTTGTGGCAATACTCCACCGCTGACAGAATCTGCCAGAATTTCTTCCTAGCTTCGTTTTCACTCAGGTGCCCATTTGAAGTCAGATAATCTGAGGAATAACAAAACAAAGTTACATCCCAAGATGCTGAGTCCCTCACTACCTGGGACCAGGCAAGAAAAGCACTGAGCACCCCAGGAGGTACAGGATTACTTGAGAGGGCAGACTTCACCTAACGCTAAAATGAATGCAACTCACCAAACATTTCTCCATTTTTTGCAAACTCTGTGACAATGTAGAGCATATCCTTTGTCTCCATAACCTGAAACAATAAGAAAAAGGAAAATTTAAAAAGGGGGAGAAAGGATCACATGGAAGCCATGATGGATGCACCTGAACCCTAAGCAACCTTTGACTGCTCCAAGAAACTGCCTCCATCATTTAAGAAAAGAAAGAGGGATGGATGGGAAGGAAACACAACCCAGACACGACCTGACATGCCTTGGGATAAGCCCCTCTGCCCCCATCTCCTGGTCCTGTCTGTCTGACACTTCTGTTCTTTAAAAGGAAACAAGGCTGCACAAGTCAAGCACTGGCCTTGACTTCCTCCAGGGGCTCTGGAGTCCATGGATGACAGAAGCCCATAGGCGTCCTTCCAGAAGCCATGGACAACTGGTCAGTCCAGTCAAAAAAAAAAAAAAGCAAAGCAAACTGTGATCAATCCAAATATCCTACCCCCTCTAGTGATAAGACATTAAGCCTTAAGAACATGACCTGGTCAGATAAGCCACAGGGGACCTCTCTTTGTGCGGCACATTGCTTGCCCTGTGTCAACAGCAGTGGTCAATGTAAACACACACCTTCAGAGTTCATTCACTGATCAACAACTTTATGTTACTTAAAAAAAAATTTAAATCATAAATAAGCAACAAAGTAAAATTCAAATATTTAGTTCTAAGACAAATGAAAATATTTAGTTCTAAAAGGAATGGAAAATACTTATGTATGTTGTAAGTTTAAATATTTCAGAGGGGCCAGGAATGGTTGATTACACCTGTAATCCCAACACTCAGGAGGCAGAGGCTAAACTGCCCAAAGCTCAAGGCCAGCCTGGAATACATGGCAAGTTCCAGTCTGTTTACACAGTGAAACGATCTCAATATAAATAAGTAAGTAAAAAAAAAAAAAAAAAAAGTAATTTCAGGGAGAAAATTATTTGGTAGGAAGAAAGATTTCTTTGGGCTCAAGACATACTGTTATTCTTTAAAAGATACTTTCAAGAATCTTTTCAAGTCATAGATTTACTAAGAAAAGTGTTACCTAAAACCATAGCAATTCAGCTAAAAATTTAACTGTCATTTCCCCTCCACAGAGTACAGAAAAGGACCCCTGCTTTTTCCTTTTCTTAATGGAAGACAAGGGGAAGAAAAACAAACACCTTTTAAACTTTTAAAACCCTAAATAAACTATGTGTGGTGGCAGACATCTGTAATCCCAGCACTCAAGATACAAGGCAGAAAGATCACCACAAGGCTATCAAGACACAGAGCACCAGGCCAGCTAGAATTACATAGCAAGACCATATCTCAACAAAGGAAACCAATCAAACTCACCTCCACCCCATCCCACCCCATCCCCACCTAAGGGAGAGAATGAAATGCCTGGGCCAGCTGAATGAACACTAGACATCAGCTATCAAGACCAGAGGACCAACTGGGCTCACCAGCCCACCCGATCGTGAAAGCTGAGTCACTGAAGACAGAAGCTAAAATATCCACTCTGGCATCCATTGCCCGGGCAACATTTCCTCAATGCTATGGCTTTGACCTGGTCGGCAAGCAGAAGGCTGGAAGGGGAGGAAGGAGCTAAGAGCAGCATTGGCCTCTGCAGGCAGAAGCATCAGAGTCAGCCTGTTCCGAAGATTAGGGAGGTCCTCTTCCCAGCCCCCTCTCCCAGCACTGGCCACGGAGGAAACTTCTCTTCAAGCACAACTTAAAGATGAAGATTGAAATAAAGTATGACCCCTGAGTGCACGGCCCTGGGCTCTGTGCTTAGAGATGCTAGGGAGCTTCACCACAGGCCAAACACAAGCTCCAATGATTGTCTGTCTGCCTTCGTGCTCAGAAGAGCAGCCAGGGGTAATTTCAAATTACAGTTCTCTCCTCTACTGCACTGTACACACAGCTTTTCAGCTGACACTCATGTCCCCTGCAGTCACCGCAGGATCACCAGGCCTCTGAGAGTCACTGACTGGACTTACACACTAACAAAGCATATACAATAACATTCGGAAGACCTGGTGCCTCTGCACCTAGACCCATTTCTCCTGGCAGCAGAAGTGGCCAGATGTGAGGAAGATTATCAGGAAACAACCAACAGACAAATAGGTGAGGCACAGTCTCACTCAGGATTAACTGGCAAGTTCTTAGGGCTGAAGTATCCTCTTCACTCTGCACTGGCAGTAACAAGCATAAGGGCTGGCTGCCACCATCACAAAGATACAGTAAGAAAAAGTAGAAAGAGCAGCTGCTTTTTGAACGTTTAGTAATCATCTGCAAAGGCGGAAGTCTCAAGTTTCACTCCAGTTTGCCCTTCTGCACTAAGCTTGATTGTACATGTGGCTATTCTCACAGTGACAGGACTTCAACGGGTCCAAAACTGGAACAAATCACAATACCAGAAAAAACTTGAACAAGGCAAATCAAGTCTGACCGAGGTTAACCATCAATAAAGCTGAACAGCTAAACTGAAGACCAATCTATTTACTATTTACTTTGTACTCCCTGGTTCTCACACAGCATCAGAAACCCGGGCCACCTTCAGGGACCATAGGCTCAGGGTGTGGCACGAGAGAAGCAAGGGACATGCCCATGGATCCGTGTGAGGCTCAGCCAGCTCACCTGGTAGAGCTTGATGATGTGTGGGTGGTTGAGGAGCTTCATGAGCTGGACCTCCCGATAGATCTTCTCCAGATTGCTAGAATCTAACCGTGTCTTGTCAATTATTTTTATTGCAACCTATAGATTTTTAAAAAGAAAAGGAATTTTCTTTTTAAACAAAAAAGGTATTTTTGTTTAGAAATAAACCTTCAAACAACCTCATTTACACTTTTTTTTTTTTGCAAATGAATTTCTCAAATGTCTGATGTCTTCAAAAGGTCACAAGAAGTTGAGAGAAAAATAAAAGTAGCCATTAACATTATTTAAAGAAGTAGAGGTTAAATAAAAGCCCTTGTATTTGCCATCTAGCTTTGGGGGAGCCTCTCATTACAGGTTGGCTTTTTCTGTGTGGGTTTTTTTTTTTTTTTTTGCCCGCGGGGGGCGGGGGTGCGTATTGGTCATTATCTTTGATGTTCCCTAGTAATTGTACAAATTATGCAGAAACATAATACAAAGCTTTTTTCCTCCTTTACCAGACTAAACACTGTCATCGTTTACAATTGTGACAATCAACTCTGCAGGACTGAATCAGCACAGGGGTCCACCCCCTGGCTGGATCCACCCCCTGCTTTAGTCTGACCCAACAGGAGCACGCACCTGCGTTTTGGTGACTCGGTGCCGCGCCAGCTTAACCACCGCAAAATTGCCTTTGCCCAGGGTCCGTTCCACGTCGTAAAAGCCCACCCGGAGGGGCTTCTGCTGGCCCTGGCCAGTGCCCGAGGGGACCGCGCTGAACTCCGACATGATCACCATGGCTTCGGGCCGCACCTGCGGGTCAGCAAGGAGTGCGTTCAGCACCGACTGACGCCGTCCGACCCCGCAGCCCGCACCCCCCAGCCCGAGCCTCCACCGAAATTGTCTGCCAGGCCACCACGCGTGCGTCCTCGACCCCATGTTCCTCCAGTCCGCAGTCCCCGAACCCGCGGCCCCACAGTGCGTCCCCCGATCCTGGATCCCAGTTCGCTCTCCCACTAGCTCATTCCTTGACCCCGTGTCCCCCGGCTAAAGTCTTCACGAACGGACCTCTCTACCCCAAATCCCCGCTAGTCTGAGCCTTCCGATCCTGGGCTCTCCGTCCGCGCCCGGACGCGCGCGCCCCCTCGATCCCAGGTTCCTTTCGCACAAACCCCCAGCTCCGATCCCCAGTCCTGGCCGGCCGCGCGCGCCAGCAGTCCACCCGCAGTCGACCCCACGCCAGCCCCGGGATCCCAAGGGTCCCGGGTTTGTACTGCGCTACGGTCCACCCGCGCCGGCGCTCGGCTCCCAGGACAAGCTTCTAAAAACCCGGTGCTCGCGGACCCGCCTCCGGGCGCCTACCCTCAACAATGGGGAGCCCGCGGAGCTGGAGTTCTGCCTACGACCCCATACGGGCACCTGCGGGCCATGGGGACCCGAACCCACTCTACCGCTCACCTCCGCCGCCCTCCGAGCGCCCGACCCAGGACGCCGCTTGCTCGACTGTTCTCTCTGCTCCGGCGCCCGCCGTTCGCGCCGCCGCCGCCAACGCTGCCGCCGCCGCCCGGGCCGCGCCGCATGTCAGCGCCCCGCCGCCGCCAGCCGCACGCGGCAACGCCCCGCCCAGCCCCGCCCCGCATAGGCCCCGCCCAGCCCCGCCCCCCGCAGCCGGCACAGCCCATTGACGTCGCTTTGACGCCAGAGCGACGCGCGGCCCAGTGCGGGCCGAGGGGGAGCGGAGATCGGGCGGTTGCCAAGAGACTGGAGCCTCTGACGCGCGCGCTGGTGAGGCCGTCGCCATGGCGACCGCGGGCGGTGACGTCAGGGGCCGGGCTTTGCAGCCTCCCGAGACTGCAGGCGCCCCCTGCCGGGAGCTGGAGACACTACTGTGGCTCATTGGCCAAGAAGAGGCCGAGCATGCTTGGGGAGCAGCTCACCAAGGGGCCTCGTGGTGGGTATGGAGCCCTGCGAGTACTCAGGGTCCCCTTCGGACGCAGCAAGGTGGAAGAGAGCCGCGGGATTTTCGAGCTGGGACTCTGGAGCTGGTGACCCTGGCCGGATCACTCCACTATACGGGGCACGCGATGTGCAGCCAGCACTGACTGCCCCTTGACCCTCCTTTCATCCCAGAGATGGCTGGCCAGCTGCAGAAATGCTTTAAGAAGCTGTCGATCAGTTGAACGCTGTTTACTTTTGTAAAAGAAAAAAAAAAAAAAAACCCCAAACTATTCAGCAAGTTGGAAATGTAAAGCAAGAAAACGTGTGTCATGGCCCTGAAGCCTCCTGCTTCAAGGACCCCCTAGAAGGCTAGCCCACCACTTTGGGCCTGCAGTGTCCTGGGGACAGCTAAATAGGGGTACTTCAGACACAGGCGACGGAAGGACCCAGCCCCTGCCATCCGCCACCCTCCTTGGGTGATAGGTGGGGCCCTTGGAGGTCTGGGCACTTTGCCCACTCTCTTGGCAGCTAATGCTGTCTGCCACTTGGCCCACCCTGTCTGCTCCCAAGGGGCTTCCAGGCAGCAGATAGGACACAGGGCGCCTGGGACCTTGGGACTGACCCTGAGTGTGGAGAGAGGGGAAATTGCATGTGTGTGACCTTGTTTGTGCCGCTGCGCTGTGTTCCTTCACACCTCATCAGAAAGTTAGATGTGTTCTAGAGCTCAGACATGACAGGGGACAGACGGTTCTCCGTGGCTAGGAAGGCAGGCTAAACTTCTGTCTTCCTTCCAGATGGCTTTTTGTGTGAGAGAAAACTAGCACTTCACAGACCCATTTCTGAGCAGGCGTTCCTCAAGATTGATTCAGAACTAGGACCTCCTCAAGGGAGAAAGAGTTTGTGGGCAGATGAGGGTGGTGTAGGCTGTCGGGGGGGGGGAAGAGGGCACAAGCGGGCAGGGCTATGTGCCACTGATGCCACACCCCTCAGCCTCACCAGGATTTCACCACTCCCAGCCCTGCCTTTCTGGGGCCAGTGTGTTTTGAAGGGCATTCAAGGACACTAGCCATCTCAGAGTCCCTTCCCAGAGTGTTCCCTTGGTTTGTCTCAGGTTCATAAGTCAAGAATTTGGGGAGTATTTTTAGTCCTTCCCATCTGAGCCAATTAGTACTCCTTCCCTGGCACCCTAACATCCTGCCCCTATCCTACAGAGACAGTAAGAAACCAGGAAAAAAAAAAAAAACCCCTTGTTCTTGCCTGGGGGCCCTCACCCCTTCCCAGTTTGCTCACCCAAAGGCCTCAGTCTAGCCAGAACCTTTGGAAAGGTCTGAGGTGTTTGCAAGCATGTCCTCAGTGTCAGGTCCCAAAGAAACTCAGGACAAATGGCTACCTGGGGTTGTCTATTAGCATATCAAAGCTGACACGGGTCACCAAGCTCTCTCAGTTTCCCAAGTATCCATTTCCGAGTCCTGGCTCCTCTGAGCACTTGTCATCCTGCTCTGGACCCCCATCATCTCCAGCCCCTGACCTTCACTCTCTTGGTCCTCATTTCCTTGGTTCGTTCCTGCTCCATCTCTCGTTCTCTTGATCATCTTTATCTCCATCTCTCTTCTCTTCCTCTCCCCCACCTTTCTATTTCCTCTCATAGCCTGCTCTATTCTGCTGGCCATGTTCATTCTGGACCCATCCAGATGCCTCTGGCTGTTCTCTCCATCATATTAACAAAAACTTTCTCCTCAACCATACCTAGGAGCAGCCATGTCCTCAACTTCATTCAATCAGCACCAAAGAAAAACTTGGGGCCCAGGCCCATTAGAGGACACTGTCATGGAGGTAGACGTGGATTCAGACATACTTGATGTCTGGTCCCTCCTGAGTGACCAACTCCCAAAACTGTCCTGTGCCAGCGTTGCCCATAATCTCTGTTTTTCCCGGATCCTAGAGGAAGAGCTTGCTGTGTCTACAAAGTCAGAGAGTTGGGTACAGATCCAGCTGGAAGGGGTGGTACCTGGCACCTTCTTAAAGTCCCATCTGCCCCCAGTGGCTCTATCATCGATCCCTGGAAACTACTACTTCTTCCAACACCATTTTCTGTCAGGTTCTGTGGTATGCCCTGGCACTTGAGGAGGGAGAGAAGACCTTGCATGTACTTCTAGAGACATGAGCAAATGATTCAGGGGTTCCTCACCTAGAGCAGGGGAGGTGCACAGGGCTGGGCCTTGCTGTGTTGGTAAGGCACCTTCTTGAAATAGCATTCTGACTGGCAAATGGGAACTACCCTCCTCCTCCTCCTCCTCCTCCTCCTCCTCCTCCTCCTCCTCTTCCTCCTTTTTCATTTGGAATTCTCACACCTGTCCTGGGGATGTGATGGTCCTGGAGGCTGGTTTTGTTGTTTGGCCGATGAGGCTGGAAGCTCTGTCTGCTGGGCCGGGGGGCCCTTCAGTGTTCACTACTGTATCCACTGTGACCAGGTCCTACCTTCTCAACCTAAATCAACACGAGTAGACCTTGGGAACTCAAAGCCTTACATGTCTAGGGAAGTGCTCTACCTCTGAGCTACATTGCAAGCCCTAGTGAGGAATCATGGGAGCAAGCAGCTGATAGTTTTGCTTGATGGTCAGAAAATTCTACTCCAAAGCTGTGGATTATGAGGGCCTTTGGATGCCTGTGTCCCTTATGAATGTCACACAATGTGTGAAGTAGCTGGAGGTGGGGCACAAGATGGGATCAGTGTCCATGAGGGTCAGCAAAGGGTCAAAACATCAGAACCTAGTGGATGGGGACTTGTTTAAGAACTGTAGTATTTACCCCTGCTTGGGATTGGTTACCTGCCCTGGTAAGGCATGTCTGTAAGAAATCCTCTGCATCCCCCAGGAGGAAGGGAGCTATGTCCATAAATTTCAGCTCTCCACTATGGAGTATCAGCCTATTTTCTGTTGCTGTAACAAAATGACTGAGACTGGGGAGCTGCTTCACTGCAGGCTTTCCTGGTTGCTGAGGCTGGTTTATGGTCTAGATGGCTAATGGTTCTGAAGGCTGGGATGTCCAAAAGCAGAATGCTGGCTTCCCTCCAGGGCCTTCTTCCTGCACCATCATGTCTTTGTAACTTGATGCAGGCAGCTGGTGTGCCTGCTCAGGCCTCTGCATCTTCCTCTTTCTATAAAGCCACTAAGGCATCCTGGATTCCTTCTTTTGTGAGGTCATCTCATCCCAGTTACCTCTCACAAGCCTCGACTTCACAAACTCTCAACATAGAAATTGGGGGGATAAATTGCCAACAGGTCAACTTTAGGGGGACACATTCAACCAGCACAGGGACCAAAGTTCTGACTCTTCCCACAAGGCAGAGCCCGGGAAGCCCCACCCTTTACAGATATGGAGAGAGAAGCCTTGGGGCCCCAACATGGCTTGGAGCCAGTTTAGCACAGTACTCTGGGTTCTCTGCAAGGTTGTGTAGGACACTGTGACTCCAGTGACAGATGTTCAGTGGCCGCTTTCATCATCTCAGGTCCACCAGCTTTGCATACAGCAGTCTGCTGATTTTGCTTGCTTTTTTTTTTCCTTTAGTCATCTGGAAAACATATATACATGTTTCTATCTGTAAGAGCTATACTAGGTGCTATGGCTATGAACATAAGTGAGCATGCTCCAGACTGCCACAACATGGTGATAGACAGGAAGATACCCTGCCAAGATCAAGGTGAGAAGAGACAGGCTAACCCGAGTATGAATTCTCTCAGGAAATCTGGTATCAAATGATTCCCAAAGGCTTATAAGGCACCTGCTGTGTGATGTCACTCTTGGGTGCACTGGGGTTGGGGTTGAATGTCACAGACATCTTCTCTCCATCTGGTTCTAAGACAGACAATTGTAGGGTGGAGAAATAGGTCAGCGATTAGGAGCACTGCTGCTCTTTCTGAGGGCCTTGGCGTCAATTCTCAGCACCCGACATGCAGCTCACAATCATCTGTAAGTCCTTTTCCTGACCTCTGGACATATGAGGTGCAGACATACGCACAGACAAAACACACATACATATATGATTAATAATATATTTTTAATGACTTAAAAAGATGAGCAATTGAGTCAGGAAACCATAAGCAAGCTACTTGCAGAGAGCAATGGCTCAGGACAGTGAAACAGTGGCTTTGGATGGGCACTGCCTGGGAGGTGGAGGTCTGGCCATTG
Organism: Sigmodon hispidus; assembly: GCA_004025045.1. NCBI lineage: Eukaryota > Metazoa > Chordata > Mammalia > Rodentia > Cricetidae > Sigmodon > Sigmodon hispidus. The sequence continues at coordinate 9,214 of PVIH01011923.1, read as the reverse complement.
ACCTGGGCCTGAGCAGATAGGCAAGAGGCGGCCTTTTGTCTCTTCCCTATAGATTCTTAGCTGGATACCGTGTCTGGGATAGGCCCTGAGGTCAGTGTGGGGGAAAATCTGGCAGTGACCTTCAGTGTCTGTTTACAGTATGTTGCCTAAATGTTTGTGTGGCTTCTCCAGAGGTGCTGGAGGGCAGGTGGGACACTTCAGGTTTACCCAGCCTTGAGGCAAGGATGTTGGGGGTGAAAAGACAAAGAAACTGGGGTTTGACCTTGGTGTGCAAGCTGGGGGAGGGGTTGTGGGAGGGGGTAGAGGCCCAGTGACTCCACAGTAAAAGCAATTCCCTGCCTCTTCTCACAGCTCACCCTGGGGGAGGGGAGGCCCCACAATGATCTAGGAGACCCCCCCAGTGGTTTGAGGAGAGACAGGAGTCTGGCTTTCCCCGTGGTTTCTGGATATGTCTCCACGAGCTGCTTGAGATGAGAAGATGATGATGGCCCCCTAAACCCACTGGTCTTTTGTATGAAATTACAACAGTCCCTTTTCCTGCAAAGTGGTGTTATAAGACCTTCTTTTTCCTGAAACCAAGCCAAGTGCAAGGTCACAGATATGCTGTGTACACAGCTGTGTCTCCATTTCCCCCGCAGGTGTGCACTGGCTACCTTCCTTGTTGCTGTCAGAAAATCCCCCACAAAAGCAAGGAAGGAAAGGTTGATCCTAGCTCTCCGCTTAAGGCTACAGTTCATCATAGTAGTGGAGGCTCCAGCTACAATGATAGGAGTGTGAGGCAGCTGGTTACATTGTATCCAGTTGGAAGCAGGGAGGGAGGGAGAGAGAGAAGGGAGAGGGAGGGTGGGAGGGGAGTGCTGGTACTCACTGGCTTCCTCCCTTTTCCGTTTTCAATCCTGGACACCAGCCCATGGATAGTGCTGCCATATTCAGAGTGGGTCTTCCCCCCTCAGTTAAATGTCTCTGGAAATGCCTTCACAGTCACCTTCAGAGGTGTGTCTCCTAGGTGATTCCAAATCTCACCAAGCCTACAGCCAAGATTAACCATCATGGTGTGCATACAGGTAGACAGGCTTGCCTGTAATAACAGTATAACATGTAGCCACATTTCTCTGCATATACATGCCTATAATAAGGTTTATAAATAAGGCATTGTAAATGATGAACATCAACAATTCACACTGTGGGAGAACAACATTAAATACAAACTGAGTAATGTGATCTATCTCCTCCCAAATACAACTGGGCAGCGCTTACCTTTCTTATGAAGGTGACCTGTAATGACCCTGGGTCTACGGAATGAGATGAAATGGGGTGAGTGATACAGATGTTGTGACCCCCATGGGATTTGGCCTGGGGTCCCTGAACACAAGCACTGGAATTCTGAGATAGTCTCTTAGAAACTCAGTGAGCTAAGTGGGTGTGTGTTGTATATGTTGTGGATACACTGAACATGGTTTGTGACATCTTAGGCAGACGGGGCAGATGTTGTGCAATGACTTATTTCTAGGATTTTTTTTCCATGTAATATTTCCAGACTGAGGTTGACCACAGGTAACAGACATCATGACAGTGATATGGGATGGAGTGGGCTGGATGAGAAATGTGCCGCAGAAAACTGAAAGATGGAGAAATACACAGAGATGAAATCAGGGACAGAGATGCTGTTGGTGTTCTATGTTTCCCATCATGCCATTTATGCCACAGTACTGCCTCTTCCAGGTGGGGCTCATGGAGAAAGCACCTTGCCTTGTCAGTAAGGACTACCAAAATCTTGGCTTCACTCAGCTTCTAAAACTGCACTGTGGGAAGGTGAACTGCTGCCTGTACAGGGGCTAGGCTGGTGCCTTCCCCTTTTCATCCTGGACTGATGCAGAACAAGTACTGTGGTCCTGAGGAACACTGACGGCTCTCATTGCTCCTGGGCTACCCTGACACCTCCCTTGGCCTTAGGAGACAGCTTAAGAACACTGGCTGTGAGAATCGGGGAAATACTGAAAATGGATGTGGGTTAACATTCTCAGGAGAAAGGAAGCCCTGGAGGCCAAAGGCAGTATCACCTACAGAAATCTGGGGCTAGAGGCTGGCAATCACCTTATGTCATCATAGTCAGGCCATGGAACATGTGGAGGCCTGTCCAGAGGTTGCCAAGGCAATATGCAGGCTCCTGCCTGTGAGGAAAGCTGTGGGGTTTGACAGGCATTTTTTTCTTGGCCAGCAGAAGGGTACTCATTTTCTTTGACCTGGTTTCCATGGCGTCAGGAATTGTTGCTGTTTGTTTAAAGGAGAAATGTCATGAGATGGCAAGGACATCATTGGGTCAGCTAGTAAAAATGGCCTATGCTATTGTCACACCACACACACTCTCTAAAGACCCTGCAACAGGAACCTCATGCTAGCTAGGAGCCATGCAAACAAGTGTAACAGTGTGGGACAGAGCCAGTGGCCTCAGCACACCCTGTCAGGCTGTCATTGCCTCTGTGGTCTAGAGAAGCCACAGGAAACACAGGAAAGAATACATATGGAGGAAACACATGTTGCTGGCTGTTCAAGGGCCTGTGCTAGTGATCAAGAAGTTTGCAATCACCCTGAGCCTCTTGGAACCGGCTGGACCAAAGGTGTAATAGGATTTCTGGACATAGCCTAAGCTTAGCATGATAGATGTATCCCCTCCAGTGTCAAAACCAGAAATCCACACTTCCGTTTCAGGCATAGCTCCCCGCAAGATACTCTTCAACCAGACACAGTACTGAGTGGGGACAGAATGTAGAAGGTGCTGGATAGGCAAAAATTAAAGCAGAAGCCAGTCCAGAGCTACAAGGGTGACCGACAGGCTGGGATCATGGAGAGACGCCCTCCTCAGTTTTAACGGGTCATGTACCCAGAGAAGACCATGCCCATTGGGCCAAATACACCCCAAAGTTCACGGGCAGAACAGAACAAATTCCCACAACAGAGGTTCACACCACGAGGACAACTATCGGCAAAGCACAGTGGGATGGAATACCAAGTGTAGCCTTGTGCACAGGACAGAAAGGCGCGAAGCAGGTGTGGAAAGGGTCCATGCTGCCACAGTGTTGTAGCAACCCGAGTGCCCATCTGTGGACATATGGATAAGCAAAATATTTCACACAACAGAACCTGACTCTGCTTATTGAAGAAAGGATTCCAGTACACCCTGCAACATGGCTGGGTAGTGAGGGTGCCATAGACAGAGAGAGTGGAGTGGTGAGGAGAGCTGGTGTTTAATGGAACAGAGCTTCAGCTGGGAGGATAGGAAAGCTCTGGCAGTGGATATAATGCAGCTAAACTGTGTACTCAAACATGGTGAAGGTGCCCAAATGTGGTGAATTCAAGGACAGCTCCAGTTACACAGCAAGACCCTGTCTCAAAAAACCAAAAAGGGTTTGGGCTGGAGAGATGGCTCAGAGGTTAAGAGCACTGACTGTTTTTCCAGAGGTCCTGAGTTCAATTCCCAGCATCCACATGGTGGCTCACAACCATCTATGATGACATCTGGTGCCCTCTTCTGTATACTGTATACATAATAAATAAATCTAAAAAAAAAAAAAAAAAGGCCAAGTGGTACAATTTAGATTTTATGTGTTTCACCAACATGTAAAATGCTTCTAAAGTTCAAGCATTCAGAACACAAAATACCCAAATCTCCCAGAAGTCCCTGTCTAATCCTCTGACTCCAGAGGTCACATCGGGTGCAGAGGTCAGTCAATCGCCCTGGATGAGGCCCCGCCCTGCAGGCTTCAGGTGGATAGGCCAGGATGCACACTAAGTGTGCCTGAAGGAGGTCAGCAACTACAAGGCACAGCCAGCTGTCTCCTACTCTGCTTTCAATTTTTACTACAAGTGCAACACAAGCACATAAAACATCACACAAGAGTGTACAGAACGCACACTGTACCGACAGACCCCAAAGCATCCTGTACTCCAAGTGACTGGCTTCTCTCAGGCATTTACAGGATAATGGACAGAAGAGAAAGTCTTTCCTGTGGATGTTGCATGTGCCAGTCAGGCTGTAGTCAGTACCCTGTGGCTTACTCTGGGGTGATTCTGAAGATGGAGAACCCCAGGGACTAATAAACTCCAACTCATAAACCAGAAAGGTTGTTCATGGGATTGGGGTTCTGGAAACCTAGAGCACCTCAATGTCAGTCATCATCTGTCCCCCACCCCCACATTCCACACAGCAGGTGCAAGCTAGGGACCTAAGGGGAATGGTCTTCTGAGCTAAGATGTGGTCTCTATGGAATACAGGGGCTGCTGGGTGTTGTTGGATCTTTTTCTATTTTTTGGGGGGGGAAGGGGTGTCTACCACTCAGCTCTCAAATAAATCACACACAAAGGCTTGTTCTTACTTAAAATGCCCAGTCTATCCTTACATTATCCCAGCTAGTTTTTGCCTCTGAGATTTTTCTTTTCTGTTTCTTTATTCTACATCTTTCTTTCTTGCTTGCTCCATGGCTTCCTGTGTAGCTGGGTAACAGCTGGGTAATAACTGCCCCTGGAGTCCTCCTCCTTCTCTGTTGGCAGCTGCTTCTTCTTCTTCTTCTTCTTCTTCTTCTTCTTCTTCTTCTTCTTCTTCTTCTTTTCTTCTTCTTCTTCTTCTTCTTTTCTTCTTCTTCTTCTTCTTCTTCTTCTCTTCCTCCTTCAGCTTTCTCACGCACCATGGAGATTCAAACCCCATATTGTTAATGGCAAAACATTGTTGGTTATTTTTGCTCTTTGGGGGGACCTGTCACCCAGCTCCCAAACAGATCACTCATAGAGGGTTAGTCTTATTTATAAATGTCTGGCCTTATCTTAGCTTGTTTCTAGGCAGCTCTTCTTAATTACTCCATCTATCTTTTGCTTCCAGGCTTTTTCTTGTCTATTCCTGCGTACATTTGTTTCCCTCTCCGTGGCTGGCTGTGCAGCTGGCTGGCTGGCCCCTGGATCTCCCTTCTCTTGCTCTTCTCCCTTCCAGGTTTCTATTTATCCTCTCTGCCTGCCAGCCCCGCCTATTTCTCTCTCCTGCTTCGCTATTGGCTGTTCAGCTCTTTATTAGCCCATCAGGCATTTTAGACAGGCAAGTAACACAGCTTTACAGAGTTGAACAAATACAACATAAACAAAAGTAACACACCTTAAAATAATATTCTACAACAGCTGGACAAGACTTGGAGAACAGGTGCCCACTCTTAGCCAGAATCTAACCTTCAAAGGTCCCTGCTGTCTGCTGCATCAAATCCACACAGAAGCAAGAGCTTGAATGACCAGAGCAACGAGTTGTGGTTTATGCTTACAGGGCAGGCTAATGGAGCAACAAATTGGCTAGCCTGATTGACCCAAGTTGGGTCACATGACGATGTCTTAGTTGATGGTAGCTGTGGTAGCCCAGTTGGCCACACACTGCTCAGTAAATCCACAAAGGGTTAGGGTCAAAGTTTTGGACACTTGCAGCCTCCGTTAACTCTATGTGGGGGCAAGGCCATAGGCAACCAGTCTAGGCCAGTGGGACCTGGCAACATCTGAAACTTCTCTGGGTGTAGCCCTGCAGTGAGGCCAGCATCTATTGCCATGGGGGTGGGGGAACTGAGGCACCCGGTAAGACTAGTTAGCCTAGAGGCAAAGCTGCCCTCTTCCTTCCAGACAGGCTCCAAGGCTTTGCCAGGCCCTACTTACCCACCCACTCATCCTGGCAGAGAGGGTGGGGACAGTGAGTCAGCAGGCCAGCCCTGCTCCACAGCAGGTGACCTGGTCATAACTGCCACAGCCTCAGTCAGGGAGAACCATTTTCATTGAGGGGATCAGGAAGGTCTCAGAGAGCCTGTCACGCACTCAGCTCTGTTGGGAGGGTATCAGACGGCTGGTGACACTTCCCTGGACAGTGGTGCTGCTCCCCCAGAAAGAGACTACAACTCTGGGGAGGGGACAGCCAATCTGAGCCTCTCTCCAGACTGTAGCTTACTGCTACGTGGCTGGGACAAGCCATCTACCTCATCAGGTCTAAGGGCTGTCCTGGGTAATCATTTCTTCTGGAGCATTCACAGATTATGTGGAGACGATAAGGGAGAGGTGAGACTCAGTGGCCAAGGCTGGGGTGGGAGCATAGAGAGGACCCTGGAGAAAAGGCACAGCTCACCAGAGCCTGGGGTGCAGCCACACCCCAGAGGGTTAGGAAAGTCTCCACTATTTGTTTTGCTTCCCAGATGTCACTTAGAAACACCAAACCCATAATGAGACCTTTGCTACCAAATTTAAATTGCTTTATGACTTCAAATGTGCAGGGAGTTTGCTGGGCTGGGGGTAGGCAGGGTTATCATGGCTTAGTATCTTCCATGTTAGTTTCAAAGATCAGTGTGTGCTCTCCAGTACGGAGAATGATCCTTTCCCAATGATGAAATGGGTTCTGTACCCTGGGTGTGGTGATATGGCACCTGTGGTCCCAACTACCCCAAGGCAGGAAGCTTGCCTGAGCCCACAAATGCAGACGCAGCCCGAGGAAGGGAATGAAACTCCATCTCGAAAGAGAAATTGAAATATACTTTTGAGAAATGTATGTGAGAAATAATAAACAGTAAAGGCAATCCATATTATTCTCTCCTGTTGATATCCAAGTGTGGTAAACATGATGCCTTTTTATATTATACAAATACATATTTTAGAACTTTCAGAAAGAAATTTAGATTGTGCCTTATGTGAAGAACTTAGAATTTTTTTATTACATCTTGATTTATTTCTATGTGTTTGTGTGTGAGCATTCACGTGTGGGGAGCAGGGGGCTTGTACACCACAGCAAGCATGTGGCGATCGGAGGGCAACTCATGAGAGGGTTGGTTCCCTCCTTCCACTATTCAAGTCCCAGGGATCGAACTCAGATTGTCAGGCTTGGCAGTGAGCATCTTTACCCATTTACCTCTCTGCCCCATGAATAGTTTTATATCTGTCTTTCTGCTTTTAGAAAGGCAATTCTTTGTGCTTATGTTGAAAGCATTGTGTTTAGTATCTAATATTTCATTGTGCCTCACATTTATTCAACATCCTCCCGAACTTAGGTATGTGTTGTGTGCACACCGTCTGAAATAGTGCCAACGTGTCTTTTGCAGCATGCTGAACTCCTGTGTGACTTCTTCCTTTGGTTACCTCACAGCTGGCATTCTCTAGACCTTATGCTGTGCCAGTATTTAAGAATTGTGATTCAAAGAAGACTCTGTAAACTTCAGATGTTAAAATGCTATCTGCATTCACTTCCTGGGGCTGAGACAAAGTATCACTAACATTGGACTGTGTTCCCTCAGGAGTGAATGGGGATATCACTGCATCTGAACAACACACCCCTCCTGAACTCCAGGGCTGGTCCAGGGTGGGTCTGGAGTCCTTTGAAGGACCTGTCCATGGTCCCTTAGATCCCTCCCCAAACCCTGACCCACAGAGGCTCCTCTGCCTTGTTGGTCTCTTTCTTCTTATTTGCACCCTGATCGGTTTGGATTTAGAGCACCCTACTTCTTCAGGCTAACTGCATCTTGACCAAGAATACTGCAACAGCCATTTTCACATCAGGGACTTACATCTTTAGGGAGATGCAGTTCAGCCTGAAGGGTATCCATTTAAACTTGCTAGTGGCCAATGATGGGGGTTCATGCCACCAGCTGAGAGTTCACACTGGTGACTGGGGGTTCACATCACTAGCTAAGAGTTCACACTGGTGACTGGGGTTCATGTCACTGGCTGAGAGTTCACACTGGTGACTGGGGGTTCACATCACCAGCTAAGAGTTCACACTGGTGACTGGGGGGTTCACATCACTGGTTTAGAGTTCACACTGGTGACTGAGGGTTCACAACACTGGCTGAGAGTTCACACTGGTAGCTGGGGCTTTCCACCACAGGCTGTGTGTTAAGTCTGAAGGATCAGCTCTCATTTCCCACCCAGCTTTCTCTTTCTGGATCTCATCCAAAGCCTCTCGTGGGAATGCAGCTCAACCTGTTTAGCCTAAAATGAGAATTGGTGGTTAACACAGGTGCAAAAGGCAAGACAGATTGAGCCACACCATGCTGTTCTGCTTGCCTCCTTTCCTCCAATATCTCAGCTCAGCTCCCTGGTGTGGGCTTTGTTCTTATTCCCTTCCCTTTGTAAGAAAGTTCGTGCTTTCACAGTCTTCCCCACAACATATGTGTTGACACCTGATCCCAAAGCTGAGCGTGGGAAGGGGTCCAATGATGGGCTCTCCCACACAGATGGTTCAAGGTTATTAGCAAGAGTGGTTCCTTGTGAGATGATGGCTTTACTGTCCTGTCCTGCTCTCTGTCTGCCACCATGGGCTGTCACAGAGGTAGGCTGTCACTGGGTCTCCTTACCTTGGACTTCCCAGCCTCCTGCACAGCAAGAGGATGTGTCTGCTCCCTGGAGATGGCCTGCTTTGTGCTTTCTGGGGATCTGTTGCAACAATGTATGGTAGGCTCAGAGAGTTGCTACCATCTTCCAGCTTTATGGGCCACAGAGCTGGGTCCTGGAAGCTATTAACAAACAACCAATCTTTTTTGGTTGACCCAAATCAAGAGATGCCCAAGGTAAATAAATGCTTTGTCTTATTTATTCTGAGAGCTCTATCTATAGTAAGGGTATTAATAGGTCCTTTACATGTTTCTCATCTATGTTTTTTTTTCTTTGTTCGTGTTGGTGGGTTTTTCCCCTCTGAAGCCAGAGGCTGTTTTTGAGTCTCAATATGTCCATGGTGCCCTTGCTCGGAAGCTCCATTATTACACAGTCAGAGCTTGTCACCAGGCCATGTTCTCAGAGTACAAACAATGAACGCCACCGGAGGGAAGAGAATACACAGCCAGTGGTCAGCAAGTGGTTGACATTGAGAAGCTTATCGTCATTCGCACAGACGTCACAGGTGAATGCTGGAGCCAAGAAGCCATGGCTGCCCCTGATGAAGGTCAGTGGGGGGTGGTAAAAGCCTCCGTGTGGAGAAAGAGCAGACACCAAGGGCCACTCCACCCAGTACACAAGTCCTCACTCAACCTTAAAAGGTGATAAGAAATGTAACTTTGATCTGGTTAGCCTTTTGATCGAGCTGTGAATGAAAGGCAAATAGGTGGTGCACCTCCCCGGAGGCTGGCACTGCCCTGTGTGGGAGGAACCAGGTGCAGCCAAGGGAGAGATGAGAAGTCTGGCTGGTGTGATGCATGGTCTCCATTCTGAAGCATCTCGG